>CAJQZN010019486.1:0-12523 GCA_907164685.1 Colias eurytheme | reverse complement strand
AAAAAAAAAACGTTTATACAGACAAAGAATAAACAAAAGCAATAAACGGATGTGTCTTCTATTACACAGATACAAAATATACCTACTCATTTTCGCGCCAATAATAGGGATGAGAAGGGCTTTAAAGTTAACTCGAGACCTGAAAAGGAAGTCGTGAAGTCACCTTCGATGGCCGTGGCTTCGATGACATCACAACAATGAACAATCTAATGCACAGCAAAAGCTCTATGTAAAACGACTATCGACTATCGTACTTTATATTTTAAAGCACAATCCTATTTACCGATTTATATGTACAATTAATGAATAATATGTGAACAACGTAATATTTGGAAGTTGTTTGGAAACGTACTTAAACTGAGTTATGAAGTTTTTCGAGGCAATATGCTACGAGCAGCCTTCGAAACAGTCGCATAATGATATTATACAATGCAAGTCATTCTATCTGCCTGTGAGATAATCTACGTACGGAGAATTGCATACCGCTTCAACTCAAAATATAAAATATTGTTTAAAAAAAATTCTCGTAATAACCGTTTACCGTATAAAGCTATTGGCATTGTTTTGATTTTCTATGATAGAGAACAATATGCGCATGAACTTAACGTGAGAGAAATTAGGACAACACCCCCGGAAACACCATCACAAGCATGGTTAATAAGCTTTACAAATAATATGCTTCAATATGTCTTCTTCTATTACTTCGAAATTAATAGCATCGATGAAGTGTTTATAACAAGAAAAATACGCATTGTTAACACTTGTAGTTAGTAAATAATAAACACATTATGTAAATGCATGTTGACGAGGTCGCGTGGAGAAAGTCAATGTGACCTCATGTGGTCAATGTGACCTCATGTGGTCGCATGGTTAAGACATGTTCAATAGAATTGGTAGTTTTTAATCTGTGAAGGGTGTGTTATCTGTTGTTGATTGAATGTCTTATTTATATTTTATATTTATGATGATGACATTTATTGACTTTGTTTATCTATTTATATTATTGTAAATTTATCAAAATAAAAATATTTATCTACACATAAACAGCAAAAAGTTCCAAGTGTGTATTCTACAGCAAATAGGTAAGAATGAAGCATTCTGCACGAATAATAAAATCTAATTATTTGAAACTGTTTAAATAAAAAGTAAAAACCAACACCCATAGTAAAATCCAAATTATGTACTATTATATTTTTTACAATATTTGGCATTTGATTGAATTGCACTTGGGTGCACCCAGTCATTCCTTTGGGACTTGAATTGACATAATATGTCGAATGTATACAGGGTGTCCCACTATTGGTATACTAAGCGCGAAGGAACTTGTAGTTTTGCATACACTGATCACGTAAAAAATACATAAACAACAAAATTACGTTAAAAAATTTTTGATAATTTTTTCCTGAAAATCCATGTTTTCTTCTCTAGCTTCGCGCAGCCGTCATATACCGCTTCTCTAATGTGAGCATTTTGTCTATGAAAACATAATCTTAAACGATAGCTCACGTGCTAGTGGCAAAAATGGGCGGGTTGCTTGCTATGGGTGTACACAGAGTTTTAAGATTTCATCTATTTGAAAAAAAAATGCGTCTGGAATTTTTTAAGTAAGTATTTTTTACGTACTCAGCGTATGCAAAACTATAACCTCCTTTGAGCTTAGTATACCAACAGTGGGACACCCTGTATAGCAATATAGCAATCTCTTAAAGCAATCTTATATATGTCTAGACACATTGATATGAACGTATCCAACTAGGGACTTAAATAGGGAGAACAGAGAGTTGTAACATCCAATAACTCACGAACTATATGATTGGTCTGATCTCATTACAACAAGGAAGTTAAAAGGATATAGAGTAATAACTAGGTTACTAGGTCTCTATTAGGGCGGAGGCCCAATTTCCTATGAATTATTTTTTATTATATGATAAAATTGATGTTTTAATTTTTTCTTCTCACGCAAACCAATTAAAATGTAAATATTGATTAACTTCCAATACCAATGCCTAGGTTAAGGTTTGAGATCATGATTTCTTAGTAAATGTAAATTAGTAAACAACGGATTATACTCCCAAGTGTAACTGTAAGCTCAAGCGTAAGATAATTTTAAAATTCCTTGAAAATTGTATTATATAGATTATTTGATGATTTTATTTTTAGTCTTAATTTTACTTTTAAATTCCACTGCTTTAATCAAATGATTTGATTACAACGTTGAATATGAATAAAATATTTTTAAAGATATTGTATCTGCATCAGGATATTTCCTGTACATTTTATAGCCAATAAATTAGGAATTATGAATTTAATAATATTATAAAATTATCATAATAGTTGCATTAGTATTTTTCACATCAATCGGATGATTTTACTTGTTCAATATTCACATATTATGTAGAGATACGAAACAACTTAAGACAACGCATTTAACACGAGTAGAGAGCACATTATTATAAATTATGTACTAGATTTCCGCCCGCGGCTTCGCCCGCGTTTTCAAAGGAAAACCCGCATAGTTCCCGTTCCCGTGGGATTTCCGGGATAAAACCTATCCTATGTGTTAATCCAAGTTACCCTCTATATGTGTGCTAAATTTCATTGTAATCGGTTCAGTAGTTTTTACGTGAAAGATTAACAAACATCCATACATCCATACATCCATACATCATTACAAACTTTCGCCTTTATAATAGTATTAAGATTACATAATCATTGTCATCATACCCTTGCACTTTTACACTTATTACCTATAATGATGATTTATATCCCTTCGGAAGTCGCGACCATCGTGATAATTCGATTTGATTGGTGTGTGACTAAAAGTATTGTCTCACACCACAAATACAAATGGCCATATAGGTATCGTAAAAACTAAGCGGAAAGCTTTACCACCAACCAGGACCCGATTTCTCAAAATGTCCAATACAAAAAGTAAATGAGACGACAAAGCAATTAAACATAACAGTTTTATGTATTCAATGCACTAATGCAATTTTCATATTATGAGCTCGCGCGAGGTCACAACGCCTAGCAATAACATTTAGGTCGGAATGTGATATGAGGCCAAGTTTAGTGTTACAAGGACACTCACAAAGCTGATTGTTAATCCATACACAAATAAACAGTGTGTTTGAAAAGGGGAGAAGTTCACACCAAGCAATTGACGAGAGGAAACAGAATTCTCATAGAGTCAACACTAACCCCGCCAATAGTGATAATGCTTGTTTACCTTTTACCGTGGTTGCCTGGAAGAGATCACTATTAAGTGATAAGGCCGCCAAACTAGTTGTACTCTGTTCTATGTGTAAGTAGTTATAAGGTTTCTTAACTGTACAACTAAAGAATTAAATAAATAATAAATAACCCAAAAAGAAACATTAAAGAACTCAAAAGAAGGGACAGTTAAAAGGTTTGCAGACAATTTTTTAGTTTGAATTGTGTAAAAATGTTGTTGCCTGGTTAATTGAAATGGTCAAAACCAGCTCTAAAAATAGTATCTATATAAAAAATAATAGTTGTTTTCAGCCAGTCTGAAAGGGTATGTTAATACTAAAGTTGATCGTCCTTTAACAATGCAAAACTAGTAGTCGAGTCAAAACCCTTATTGCAACATGTAATATGTAAATGATGAAATGTACTGAGAAACAAGGCTATACGTATATAGTTAAAGTAAAAAAATATGTGTAATTGCATGGAAGAGATTTCCGTAATAAAGTGAACATTAAGTGCAAATCACACTTGCATTTATTACTTCCCTCAAAAATATAACCGGACATACAAAATTGAAACGTCACGTTTTCACTTAATGATCTAAGCGTATTCATTACTGTAATGTGGAATATATTTTATTTTTTAAAATAACCTATCGCTTGTCGCTTTGTTTTCCTCGATTAGCGAATTAATGACGTCTGCAAAATACAATTGTAGAATTAGTAATTTTGACTTGCGCACTCTATTAAGGGCCGATTTTTCAATCCATGGTTAAAAGTTAAAACTTACCCGCCCAATAAAGTATTACACGATAATATTAAAATGTCACCCGTAAATTGTCAAATACGGCCAAAGAATACTTACATTTTTGAAATAGTAGTTTAGTACGTTATTCAACGAATAAGTATTAACCAAGGATTGAAAAATCAGCCCTAATTGATATAATGTATATTTTAAATATTGATTTCATGTCCATGGAAATTAAATATGTTACTAAAGAAGAAAATGTATCGGCCACAGACATACTTGCGAATTGTGGTTATTTCTTTAAAACCTGTTAAAATGTACATTGTGTATGTATACCTACATCCAAAATTTTACAGCGTGCTACTTTATTTGATAAAGCTTAATCATGTCAATCAAGCATAATAGCTTCATGAGCAGCAATTACACGAGAAAGTAACACATAGTCCGAGAGATGGTAAAACAATCGAGCTATCGAGTTTTTTACTTGTAATATCTACACAAAAAAGACCTGCGAAATGTGATGTATAATTTTTACAAATCCATATGTTAAATTTATTAATTATATTATTTTCCCCACGTTTCGCACACTTTGCAGCGAGCGTGGTCGCCGGGAGACTAAAATGTCACATCTAAAATATTTAATTTCTAAATGTATAAAACTCGCGTAAAATAAAACACTAGAAAATACTGTAAACATCTATGCAAATTTGATTACCAGCCCTGGATTAATGGATCTGATACGATACTGTAAATACTCGCACTCATACATCTTATTCTAAAAAATTGTTTACTTTGTAACTATGTTGTATACTCCATTTTCAATGTAGCTATGTAAGAATGGTTCAAAAAAACAGGCCATTCATTAGTATGCGCAACATTCCAAGCTCTTAGGATTTTCTCTAGTTTTAATCTTGAAAAGGTTTTAATTCTACCTTAAGGGGAATGTTTTTTGTATCGCCGTGATTTACTGAAACGACGATGAATAACAAGTACCTATATAAATGGCTAATAGATTTCTCATGTTTTTTAGATACTTAATGAATATTCTAAGTACCAGACAAGTATAAAAACTTTTTGCCTCCAAAACATTAACGCCAGTTTTTTCTCATCTTATAATCTTATCTCATTAATATTAAAGTATTAATGAATCAAGACACAAATATAATGAACATATGAATGAAATGAGCCACAGCAAAGTCAAGAAGAACAAAAAAAGGAAGTTTATAATTTTTAAATAAAAATACAATTTCATTGTGCATTTCTTGAGATCACGTAATTAAATATGTAGATACTTTTCTCCACTAATGATAGTCCTCAAAATAAAATTTGATTTATTTAATGAGAAAAAAATTGTTTGCTAGGTCAGCTATCTGAGTTCAGTGTCATATCCGTGCCAATGTTTACACTAAAAATATTTTATGAGAATAAGATATCGCCAGCAAGCTTGGTCTACGTGACCATCTGACGATTATCCGATTTCGACAAAAACTACTTATTTGCACGTGCTTGACGCGCTACGTAAATAAAACAATATTTTTTTGAAGTGCAATTTGTTAGCTATGAATATGGTATATAATATATATGGCATAATTTAACATACTTATACAATTTTAAATATCTACATATCGTTAATAGATGATTTATCTATAAATACAGCTCCAAGCAGATCGTTGCCTTTGGCCCAAAACAATGACCAGGCATATTTTGCGATTGAAAAAACGAACGAAAACGAAAACGAACACGAACGAACGAAAACGAACGAAACGAAAAAACGAATTGTATAGTACTTAAATAGAAAATATTAGTAATTATTAACCATTACATTGATGTACAAGTGAAAATTATTGTGAAACACACCTTCTATGGGATCTACGCAACGTTTTGTATAACGCGGAGGTCAACGTGTCAACGGTTATCCAAATTCAAACTTCTTCCATAAACCAGGGGAGTACTAGTTTTATAATTTCATATCACTACATAGTATAAAACAAAGTCGCTTTCCCTGTCCCTATGTCCCTATGTCCCTTTGTACGCTTAAATCTTTGAAACTACGCAACGGATTTTGATGCGGTTTTTTTTAATAGATAGAGTGATTCAAGAGGAAGGTTTATATGTATAATAAGATCCATTAAGTAGTGGAGAAGTACTGTTATTTTTGAGGTTTCTAATGTGATGTCGTAAAAAATTACATTTATTCCGCTTACATTGCAAACGCAGGCTGAACCCTACGAGTTTTATCAAAATAATGTACTAAGTATTATACACATTGAAAAGGTCTACAGAAAAGTCCGCGATGGTATATGTCTATCTCTTATGGATAACCCACAATAACTTTTTTTTGTCATTTACTTTTTACGACAAATAATGGCTAATTTTCGAAGCGATTTTAACCAATACAGCATTAATCCTTAACCAATTAAATACCATGGATACATTGTTCATTTAATATAGATCTATATGGCCCTTTACACCGTATGATTTAAGTGAATATTTTCGAAGATATTACAGATTTAAAAATTGCAGGACGTAGCGTTTGCGGCCGCCCGGCTATGTATTTTATACCCGTGCGCTGCCGGAGGCCGGAGCGGGCCGCTATATTTTTATACCTATACAACGTTCACAATTTTTCTGTAGTGTATTTAGTATCAGCATTGCACCCGTGCGAAGCCGGGGCGGGTCGCTAGTTTAATTATAAACAACACCTACATTCATTTGTCATACCAACACCGCTCATATTTAATGAGCTACGTCACAATAAATACATTGGCACAAAAGTTACCGTCTCACTTTGCTTGACAAGTTGGAAGCAATTTAGAAGACAAAAACTTATCGCCCCAGACAATATTATTCTTTACTCTTTACTACATCATACCGTTAAACACTTATCAACATTTAGTACTATCATAATAGTATTCAAATATAATTATCTCATACATTTTCTTTCATCTGTTCCAGCAACTAAAAAATACAACATGCTGACCCGCAAGGCAGTAGCTAAGGACATGGAGAACAAATTAAAAGCTACACTCCATGATTTGAAAGCTTCACAATCTTTATGTGAAAAACTCATACAAGAGCGGGATGATAGTGAATTAGAAATTCAAGAAGTAATTAAAAAGAACTCTCTTCTAAAGGCCGAGCTGGCTGAACTACACATGAAATACATTTATAGTGAAGACAAGTGCAAAGCCCTCCAAGACGTTGTGGACAGCTTCCAGCAGTGCTCTAGTGACCATGAGATAGCTCTCAGCCGTATCGCGGAGTTGGAATGTAGCTTAATGGAAGTGCAAGAGGACAATCCCAAGCGGCAATGCAACACACCAAGTAGTCTTCATGATGAATTAGTTGAATGTGGACAGTTAAGTGGCTCTGTAAACTTTAAAAAAATCAATTTCTCTTCACATAAGAAGTTGAAAAAATACCTTAGATTAAGTAAGTTTATCAAGCGTACCCAATCAATTGTTAGAAAGAGTTCTTTAAAAAATGTAGTTCAATTAGAGAAAGAAAATAAAAACCTGGTTCAAGAGTTAGACAAATATCATAGGGATCTAGAATATTATAAAATTTTGTATGATGTAGAAACAAATGAATTAAAGGAGAAGATAGACTCTTTAAGTCATATGTTAAATGATGTCAACCAAAAATATTCTGCTGCTCAAATACAAATAAACGAGCATATACAACAGGCAGATGACTTAATTAAGTTGAGTACTGAAAATATGGATCGCTTTGAGTCGCTGACCAATAAATATGTATGTCAGTGTTCAAAAAGTGACAATGAGCAAACGTCGCCCCATAAGCTTGACTGCACAGACATACATAGTGTAAAACCCGTGACAACAATTTCAACTAGTAAAACTAAACACCTTTCCGAGCAGGAAATTTTTGTGTTGTCAGATAATATTGGTCAGGGTTTTGGCGCTATGCTCAACAATTTAGGGCTTAAAGTCACTAATATTTGCACTCCTAACAGTTCATTTAATTATATAATCAAATCACTTGATCATTTCAGCTTTAATAAGAATAATATTGTAATTATACTATATGGAGATAGTTTAAATGTAAAAAATAAGGATATTGATGTAGGATTTCAAAAAATGTTGGAAATTAGTAGTAAGACTAAATGTAAATTTATGTTGTGTACATTGCCATACCTACCTGGTTTGACACAAGAACAAAATAGATTAATTCATAATATGAATTTAAAATTGTATAATGTAACAAATCATCATCGTGATGCATTTATTTACTTTGACATTAATTTGTGTATTAAATCTTTTACTTTGACAAAGAATACAGTGTATCTGCCATCTAGATATAAGCGAGAACTTGCTATGTTAATAGCATATAATATTAACCAGTCTGGTACATGTTCGGTATCAGACCCTGGATCTACTATAATTTTATGTAGTAGTAATTATATACACCAACCTAGTGTTGACAGAAAATCTAGCCCTAAGCTAGATTTAAACTAGTATATAAGACAACAGCTAAGCAGACCTTTTCTATTGTACATCAAAACATTCAAGGCTTGGCTAGCAAATTATTAGAAATAGAATTGTTTTTAAATCATAATAGTATTAAGGTTTTTTGTGTAACAGAACATTGGCTTAAACAATGTCAGTTGTTAATAAATATTGATAATTATAAATTAAAAAGTATATACTTCAGGACATATGCTATTCATGGAGGTTCTCTTATTTTTGTACATAATAGTGTAAAATGCAAAGAACGAACTGACATTGTTAGTCTTTCTGTAGAACGGACCATTGAACTGTCCTGTGTTGAACTGGAGCGTTACATTATTGTTTGCGTTTATAGACCCCCTTCCAGTGACTATAATATGTTTGAGACAGTCATGGAAGAAATATTAAAGCGTTTAAGTAGGAGTAAAAAAAAAGTTATAGTATGTGGTGATTTTAATATTGATATACTTTTACAAACACAAACGGCAACACGAATTGTTAATTTGTTTCAGTCATTTAATCTGTATAAACTTTTTAATGAACCCACACGAATTACACCTACTTCTGCAACCTGTATTGATAATATATACTGCGACTGCATCTGTTTAGAGAAAAATATTCTCAATACACTCACTTCGGATCACTGTGGCCAGAAAGTAGTTTTTGAATGGGATTGCTTACCTGAATTTAAAAGAATTAATGTTAGGCCTATAACTAAAAAAGGCATTAATAAATTTAGAGATAATATTAATAAAAACCTGCCCGTACTGAATGATCAATCCTGTCATAATAATCCTTGTGAAATGTTTAAAAATCTTTTTAATTTAGTTCATAATGAATTTGAAAAAATATTTAAAGTTAAATCTTTAAATATTACCAAGGATTTACCATTTAGTAAATGGGCGACACCTAGCATACATAGGTGTAGGATCGTTCTTTATGAGTTATATGGTATGAAGCAATATAATAAAGACCCATCTTTTCTTAGATATGTTAGAAATTACTCAAAAACTTTTAAAATTGTTTGTTTTACTGCGAAGCGTTTGTATATCAGAGATAAAATACGCGACTCGGATAATAAAGTTAAAACAGTTTGGTCTATTATTAATGGTGAAATGGGTAAAAGCAAATCAAGTAATACCATAAAACTTGTACATAATGGCATGGTTATTGACAAAAATGCTGATGTTGCGCTTGCTTTTGAAGATTTCTTTAGTAGTGTCCCTGCTAGCATTACTAATAATTTAAACTCGTCTTCAGTACTTGCAGAGACCTTTTTGAGGGACCATGTTGCGGGGTGCAGTACATTATTTCAATTGCGTCACGTAACTGCTAATGATATTGTTACAGCATTTAAGACACTTAATTTAAAAAACACTTGTGATCTTTGGGGAATGTCCGTAAATTTAGTTAATAATATAATAGAAAATATTGCAAACAATTTAGCTTTCATATTTAATAAGTGTTGTGACTATGGTACATTTCCTAATTTACTAAAGCTTAGTAAAGTTATACCTCTATTTAAGAAAGGCGATCAAGAAGACTGTAACAACTATAGACCTATCTCGATTTTACCAACATTAAGTAAGGTATTCGAAAAGTTAATATTAAACCAATTGACTAGTCACTTTGCTTCTAATAATTTGCTGCACACCAAACAGTTTGGTTTCACAAAGGGGCGCTCAACCACAGATGCTGGAGTTGCACTACTAACACATATATATAAGGCATGGGAAAACTCAAAAAATGCTTTGGGGATATTTTGTGACCTCTCCAAGGCATTTGACTGCGTTGAACATTGTACATTATTGCGTAAACTTAATCACTATGGGATTAAAGGACAAGCTCAGAACCTCATAGCCTCATACCTGCATGATAGGATACAAACTGTAGTTGTTAATGGAGAACGTTCTAGCGGTGCGTCAATTAACATTGGTGTTCCACAAGGATCTATTTTAGGACCCTTCTTGTTCTTGGTATATATCAATGATCTACCTTATTATTTACAGGATAGGTGTGAAATAGTTCTGTTTGCAGATGATACCTCATTAATATTCAATGTGGATAGGCATGACCCAAATGTTGACGAAGTGAACAGTACTCTTTTACACATATCCGACTGGTTTACTGCTAATAATTTATTATTAAATGCCAAAAAAACAACTTGTGTTGAATTTTTACTACCTAACGTTAAAAAGTTGAGCAGAAATATTACCTTGAACGGGGAGGTATTACACCCTACAGAATCGACTGTATTTCTTGGGTTAACATTGGACGAGAAACTACAGTGGGGAGCCCATGTCAACACCGCTGCAGGTAAGCTCAGTTCAGCAGCATATGCAGTCCGAAAGGTAAGGCATCTCACCGATGAAGATACAGCTAGATTGGTTTATTTCAGCTACTTTCATAGTATTATGTCCTATGGAATTCTACTATGGGGCAGGGCAGCAGATATAGAAACTATATTTATCTTACAGAAAAGAGCCATTCGCTCTATATATAATTTACGTGCTCGGGACTCACTAAGAGATCTCTTTAAGAATACTGGTATCCTTACTGTACCATCACAGTATATATTTAATAATATTTTGCATGTACACAAAAATGCCGACGTACACACAAGAGTAGGAGATAGACACTGTTATGGCACAAGGAACAGAAATAGAATTGAAATGCCATTTTTCCGATTAGCTAAAGTTAAAAATTCATTTATGGGTCAAGGTATACGCTTTTACAATAGAATTCCTCATAATATTAAAGAGTTTGGTAGTGCTAAATTTAAAACTTATGTAAAAAATATATTAGTTCAGAGAGCCTATTATAGCATTAAGGAATATATGGAAGATGAAAATCCATGGAGGGTTGTCGCGTAAGAACCACAGGACAGTTCTTTGGCATATTATGATATATTATGTAGTTAGATTTAAGTTACAGATTATGTAATATTGACAATATGATTTTAAAAGAGCAACTATGGAGTTTCTTGCCGGTTCTTCTCCATAGATACTGCTTTCCGAATCGGTGGTAAATGTTAAAAATACTTATGTAATGACGATTCGAAAGTGCTACTAAAAGTAGTCTAATTGAATAAATAAGTGTTTGAGTTTGAGTTTGAGTTTGAGTTTGATTATGATATAATATAATGTTTATTTATATCACAAGCACCATGATTGAGCGTAGATTTTATCTAGTATTTAGTTGTGTCAGTTACACGCGATCAGTGAGTATAAAATGATTGGTGACATACGAAAAATGAAAATATAAAAATACCTACTTATTTTAATAATAGTCTAAACAACTGACTTCAAAAAAAGTTTCAGGTCCCTTATTTTTTAAAGGTTCTCTCTTTTCTGTTCGCCGTGGGTTATCGATGAATATCTTCCGCGGCCAAAAGTTATCTCTGACCTTTCTTATTCAATTTTCATTTGACAAGTATTCAAAACTGTTTAAAAGAAATAAGATCAGCTTCGTATGTCAGTTTATAATAATATGTATCTATAAATTTTGTTGACTCGTTAGCCATAACAAAATGATTATATGTATTTGCGACAGGTTAAACAGTTATGTACATGTAGGAGGTGTAGAGTGGATTTCGCCAGTTATGAAAAGCAAGCCAAGATAATTCGGGCACAAATCCAAACTCCGATACTACAACCACAAACAAACACCTGATAACACAACGCTAAAACTCGTGAACAAAGATAGTTTAAGTAGTGATATCGTTCTTTAAATTATAATGATAATTAAAATGTACGCGAGCTCTTGGTCTAGATGGCTATGCACATATATAGCCATGGCCATGGTTTGGCAAATACTGATCTAAAATTTTATCAAACTATGTATAAGGTCAATAAATTATATCTGACTCATGCATATTGGTAAATACCAATTTGCATAAAAATAAACTAAAAATTAAAATTCGAGAGGCCGCGTTCCATCGATGCAAATTGTTGTTGTTGATGTATTGACTATTGGTTGCGAAGCTTAACGCATATTTCAATAGATGGCGTGGGGTGTCCTTTTGATCCATAAAACCGAAAGAGTAGGAGAAATAGAGGAGGGTTTAAGTTTTCTGCCACTAAAATCTGGAATGATCTCCC
>CAJQZN010019481.1:0-16200 GCA_907164685.1 Colias eurytheme | reverse complement strand
AATTTACTTTTGCTGTGCGAAAACAATAAACACGTGTGAGGCCCTCAAGCGGGTGATCCACTGGCGAGCAAAACCGCTGGTACGCTAACGAACTCACGAGCCAAAGGTCTAAGCCGCCAATGGAGCACTTAAAAGTCTGCGGACTTAAAGAACGGCGAATTTGCTCGCTGGCTCGTTGTGCATGCTTGAAATTCTAAGTCCGCGGTCCAGAAAACCGCCAGTGGATCAGGCGAGCCGGCGAGCCTACAGTCTTTTTGCGACTTTCGTGTAGACCGCACGCGCTGCGTCTAGCTACAAAATGGATTTACGCTCGTTTCGTCGCGAGTTTGTGTCGGAATTTATAAAATGTTTTTAGGAACATGATTGTCTATGGAAGTACATCAGCAGAGACTATAAAAATAAATTGCTAAAAACTTCCGCGTACAATAAACTTATCCCAACGGTACAATATCTGATATTAAAAACACCATTCAATATCTGCGTCTTTTCTTCTTTTTTTGTTCTTTCTCCTGATTTAAAAGTACCCCCAAGTAACACGCCATGTCTTCGCCAACGATGAGAGTAAACTGTTTGGTACGCTAATGGATCACCAACGCGAGTCGACGAGCCAACGAGTCAACGATCTAAACCGTCGGCTCGTCGGCTCGCCAGTGGATCACCCGCTTTACGGCAGATCGGAGCGGTCTGACGCGAAGTTGGGACAGCGTTTTCACTGTATCGCTCTTGCCACGCTGTTCAACAGACTTATTCGATAGTTCAGTTTTGTGTTAAGACCGCTGTGACAACCAACCCGTGAGACAACCAAACCCGGTCTCCCCTACAAACCTTTCCTCATTAAAATATTAGTATAGATTAAATATTGATTATTAGAATACAACATTTAATAATGTATCTGCCTACTAGATCTATGTTAATCAAGCTAATTTGTAGACGCCTCGCTAAAGATCCGTGTGTGGGATTAATTATATCCGTCGTGCTTATACGTATATACTATGCTCAATTGCTCATATTCTCCGTATTCTTGTATTATCAGAATCTTTTGTTTTTTGTGAATGTAGGCATCGATTAGCTTCAATGTTGTATAATGAGGCTGCTTGAATAACAATGGAATATTATCGTACTAGATTTCCGCCCGCGGCTTCGCCCGCGTTTTCAAAGGAAAACCCGCATAGTTCCCGTTCCCGTGGGATTTCCGGGATAAAAACTATCCTATGTGTTAATCCAAGTTACCCTCTATATGTGTGCTAAATTTCATTGTAATCGGTTCAGCAGTTTTTACGTGAAAGAGTAACAAACATCCATACATCCATACATCCTTACAAACTTTCGCCTTTATAATATATATTAGATATTAGATATTAGATTGGTCCCTGGCTGGTGTGATGATAATGAAGGCTGGAGATGGAACTTTTAAATTACGTGACTTGATGCCGTTGCTATGGTAGATATTGATTTCGTATGTATTGTGTAGAATGTGAATAATAACATAATTCTACTTATTTTAATGTTAGGTTGCAAAACCTTGCAATGAGAATATTAAACAAAGTTGTTTATTTAGGAATTATATCAATATCTGTAATGTTTATATTTGTAATTAATAATAATTATCTGGCTAAGAAATTAATAAACACATTTATTTTAGAGTAAAATAATATAATATCATCAAATTACTATCATATTTTTTATAACACTGTGAAAATGTTTATCTACTTAGTTGGTCTTCTGTCATAATTTTCATAAAAGTAATATTTAAAATTACTTTATGCTAAACGACTTCCACGATGAAATTATATTTTCAAAGTAAAGGTCTTCTTACTTTCTGGGCCAAGATGTATATTGTGTGCAAACACTATTAAAATTCATATTTAATATTTTCTAATTGTATGCACGTCTAACAATTTTGATTAAGAAACGGTTATAGTAAATGTATAAAATTATAAAACATAATTTTGTGGTCTAAAAACAAGAAAAAAAAATCCTAAAAGCCTCTGATACCCACAGCTAACTGTGCGTCAAAAAAGTGATATTTTGTATAAATGTAATAAATACCAACCAAGCGTTATTCCAGCCTTTTCAATAGCGACTTCCATTTTTCAATATTAAAACTGTGATCGGATTCATGTCATAAATTACTATTACTTTCATACGAAGCACGAGGTTTGAATACCTGTCGACAGCCATGTATGGCCTATCAATAAATTTAATCTGATGTCCATACTTTGCTTGCTCGGCACGTTAAAAAATATGATTTTCCAGTTGCTGTGGATTTAACCGAGGAAATAACTCAATTATTGTGGGAAAAACTGTGCTATGATACCCGAGGCGTGGTATTTTCAGTGTTAGTTATTTATGGATAATATATTTTTGGTTACACCATAGCTTTATTTGCTTTTAATACTTATTGAAGTTATAGTTTTTGCGTTTACATAGTGTGCAGCATTTTTCTATATTATCAACTCTCTTTAAAGTTTTGAAAAGGAGGGTATTTCTATATAAAAGTTTTTCGAATCTCTGTAAAAATATATCATTTATGAGTATTTACCAAGCTGAGTACAACTTATATAGTATTCATATATTATCTTACTAGCTGCTCCGCGCGGTTTCACCCCCGTGGCTCGACTTCTGTTCGCCGTAGCGTGATGATATATAGCCTATATCCTTCCTCGATAATTGGGCTATCTAACACTGAAAGAATTTTTCAAATCGGACCATTAGCGCGTTCAAACAAACAAACAAACAAACTCTTCAGCTTTATATTATTAGTATAGATTAATAGGCACTATAACCTCCAATAACTCTATAACAACGGCACACGTGCATCACTTCCCTTGTTCAGGTACAAATCGACTGTACAATGACGAAGCAGTAATTAACGAGAGCCAAGTAACATATTTTACCACTTGGTTTGAACTGACAACCAGTGTTCTCCACATATTCTACAACCATTGAAACGTCACTCAAACTAACTACATAAATTTTCCGTAGTTTAATTAAAAATTAAAAAATAGCACAATTTCAAAGCGCAGCGAGAAGAAAAAATTTAATTGAAAAACTTCATTCATTGCTCGAATATTTTTTCGGTTTCGTTATGGTTTTAATAAGCGTTGGATAGAAATGGGTACAGAATGTAAGTTTAACACTTAACCGCCACGGAGAGGTATGCAGAAGTTGGTGCAATTAAAACTTTTTCGAGCGTTCTTGCGTGTTTATCGAGGCGCTAATAAAGTGTTTTAGTATCAGAATTTCTTAATTATAAATACGCAGTAAGAATTTACATACAGGAAATAGGTTAAAGCTAGCGAAATAACGAAAATGAACATCGTAGTGATAGTATGATATGATAGAAGTATTTTAATAGTCACTCAAATCAGAGTAAAGCTCATTCCAGGTAAAGAGAAATATTATAAAACAGTTTTTTGCCGTTTCTAGGTACATACTACGGCTTCTTTCTTTGATCGCGATGTGTTTAAAAACGTTGAGGTTTTCATAACTAGCACAGTTTAGTCACTAGTCAGATGCTCAGAGCGATTCATGAATAAAGAAGATTTCGTAGAATATTATAACATATCCACGTGAAGTCAGGGCAGGTTATTGTATAATAGAAAATACATAAATGACCTATTACTAAAGCAAGTAATGGCTCACCGAGAATAGATATCGTTGTTGTGGTTAGCTTCTGTTTGGTAACCCGAGATTGTTAAGATGTTCTCGCTACACTTATATGGATTTAAACTATCTTCAATTAAAATATACTGTTGTGTATTTCCATAATGGTTTTGTTGTTTCTTCAAATTCGTATTTGGTTCGGATACGGGGTATTATCAGTTTTATAAGTAAAATGAACTATAGATATATGTATAAAATATATGTTACTATAACTAGGTATCTATAGTATCTATGTATTTAAGTTTAATTTAATATAATGATAATAATAATACGATATACAACGGGTGGTTACCGATCACAACATATTGTTGGGTTGTGTAAGCAAGAAACGTTACAATATTTTATATCATTTTGAAGCTAATACTATCAGCTTTAAGATATTACTAAAAAAAATATTTTCGCGTTCAGGTTTTTTGCCAGTGACTTGCGACTGAAGGTGTGTCGCCTGAGTCGATTTTTTTGCTCACGAGTGTACATATAAACAATTTCCGAATTGAGTCGCCATAACTAACATTCTAACCCCGTTTACCCCAATATCATCAAATTTTAATAATGGATTTCTAAATGTTAATTTGGGAAAATAGGAAATCTGATACATTTTATTAATTGGCAATAAATAATGAAACCATGATGATTAATAAGTCAATATTCGAAATAACCGAAATGAGGGGCGAAGTATCAGACATCAATTATTATAAAAGTGATAGATCTCGTGAACAAAATAATATTTACATGTGTAAGTTTTGTTCTTTACATTATTAAGTGTTAAGAAAGAGCTGAGCTTCATTATTGATTAATTTTTTGTAAGAAAAAAAATAAATATAGAAAAAGATTAAAACAGAATTTGGTATTACAACTGAATCACGTTGAAGAAATAAATAAACCTCTTTTACGGTTAATTGTATGTTAGATACTAGTTGAACAATGAACATGCAATAATGAACGAAAAAGAAAGTAATTTAGGTTCATTTTAATTAAATTGAGCAACATATATTTTGTACATTATGTTTCTGTTAGAACATGAATATTCAAATCTTTCTAGATCACCTAGAGGCATGACCCTCCATTTCTCGGAAAAGTTGAGGTCGGTTTATTAAAACATAACACAATATATAGACATAGTTGGAGCACTGAAAATGTAATAAGCTTATATTCGTAGTTTGGTATATAAGTAGTATTGTAATATTAAATATGTAAATTCAGATTTATGCAATAAACTATTTACAGTATAGTTATTATTACTTTACTCTTCTACAAATAAATTAGGTATATTTTTGACTTGATAACTTAGTAAATCATAAAAACAGATTTAAACGACAGCTTGCTATACACCTATTGTGTTGTCTTCGTTTTAACCCTAGAACCGTACCCTGGGGTACAAATGAAAAAAAAAACAGAAAATCTTCTATATCTTTTTTTATAAACAATGGTTTCTTTTGCGCGTCCGTGTATTTGTCGGGGATGAGGAGACACGTAGATACCATATTCGATCAGTGGTCAAGCTATTGAGAAGACGTCGTACGAACCTGTCGGGGTACCCCAGTACCCCTGGGTACTACGAACGTAAGTATTTCAAGGTTCATTTATTTTAATTTTTCGCTTTTTGGTCCTTTTATTTTATATTTTTTATTGATAAATTTGATGTACAATTATAAGTTTACTTTACATTCATGTTATATACATACTGTTATTGTTAAATATTGTAGGAATTTGTATTTTCAACAAATTTATGATTTGCTGCATGATTTGAATAGCTGAGTTATTAATTTTCTTTTTTAGATGGCAGATGATGGATGAATTTGAATATTTTGTGGTAGGTGGAATAACAAGAAGAGCTGGTACTTGGCGAGGCATCCAAATATGAACGTGACGAAAAAAATTTTAAATTATCCTTATAAAAAACTTCACCTAGAAGAACGATTTCAATACATAACTTTGCCAATGTCTCTACAAATAAGTAATGGAGATATTTTAGGACAACAATTACCAATAACAGCAGGGACCACTGCTGTTTCAAAATCTGAGATAACTGTGAATTTCCACGTTAAAAGTCCGTCAGTCCCGCACACAGTGTACCAAGTGAAAACTTTTAATAAATTTTTATCACCAACGTAAAGTGTGTGTAAATTGTAGAAAAAATATAAAAATGCCATGATAAATTAAATTATTAGGACCTAAATGAATGTTATGATGACCTTAATAAGTCAACATTTAATAAAAGTTAATAATCTTTTTGTAATCTTGTTTTTTTCATAGGGGTACACTTGTACCCCTGAGTACCGTTAATGAAATTTTAATATGGGTACGGTTCTAGGGTTAAGTGAACACCGAAATTCCCTTTGACGTAGTTTGTAATTCACGGTAGGTATTGTCACTAAAAGTCGTTCGACAATTGACATACAAAATTCTATCTTGTATTTCGCAACGAATATAGTTGATTTATGAAGAAAAAAGGAGTCGTGTTGACCATAGATCAGCAAAATATATTGCCATGCCATATTTGAACGATCTATTCATAAAAGAGATAGGTTTATCCATTTAGAATATTAAATACGGAGTTTATTATAACATAACAAAGAAGAATACCTATACCTATAAATTAACAAACACAAATAAGCCATCTCATTTCAAACGTAATACACCGATTAAGTTCGCGTAAAACGTACCATGAAATAAAAGGTTTAAACAGTTTAATCGCCCGCTAAACAGTGCTAATTAAAATTTAAGTGACAGACCCGAAGAGCTATTTAGCTTGCATAGGGGGACAATGCCTGTGGAGTTTAGAGCACTCTCGCCCGTTGTTGCATTCTGCATCCCAGTTTTCTTGCTTTGAATTTTTAAACGTGCTAATAACATTGTTATGTAAAGAAGGAAATGAAATTCTCCACGCCGTGCGACGTAATTTCAAAGGCAGTTAGATTGTGTAAGAATTTTCATTTATAAAGCGTTGAATGTTCTTATTTATTCCGTAAGACTTTGTGTTTTAATCTTATTGAAAATAGTTCAGCAAACTCATGAATTCACGAAGTGTGTATTAAAATGTGTATAATAGTTCGTAGTTATAATAGATTAATATAGATTCAAAATAATGAAACTCTCGTCCCTCTAATTGTTGATTATGATGTGATATTTTGGAATTAATATCACATGCACACGGCGAAAACAATACGTTGTATAAACAACATGCGAGGGTAAAATCGATATACGTTATGCTTTGTACCAGGATGATTCTGTTGAATAGATGTTTAATATAGCTGATATCTGAGAAGTAAACAACTAACCTTAATTTCGTTTTTGTTTCGTCTCGAATTCCTTTTGTTTGTAGCTTGGGTATCACCGGTCCTGCTTGTAGATGTATCTTCACGTAAAAAAAACATATTATCCACTTTAACAATTGAAATCAATACTTTGATATGCAATATTTTAAGTTCAAAAAGCGATTCTCCCTCCCCACAATTGTCAAACGCAAACTGACAATTTGCGCGGGAGACGTCAACCATGTCATTCATACAAGAAGAGGGTAGAAAGATATTTAAAATTATGCGTAACCCTAATTTATATTGTTAAATAAACAATTTAAAATTTGCTGAACCATTAATATTATATTCTATATAAACCACTGTAAAAAATATTTAAATACGCACAAACAGCATTTTATTTTTCATTTAAAACAAAACCGTTGAACGATAAGAACCAATTGAACACAGATTCGTACCTGACGGCCCTAGGGGATGACAAACGGTGAGCATTTTCAATCATCCACGGATTAACCCGAGCTACTCAGATTTAGAACATTCAGATAAGGTCGATAAGGGTAATACATTGTATTTCCCCTGATTTCATTAGTTAACTCCGACTTGGTGATAATTCGGATTTCCTGCATGATTAATTGAAGGTGTTATTTGTGAATATCGATTAGTTTAGAGTATAAACCTGTTAATGCGTTTTTCAGAGTGAAGTAATGGATTTGATTAACTGAAGCGTTTTCTAAATCACGGTGCGTGTAAACTAAGGTTACAAAGAAAAAAACCACGTATGAAAAGGTTTTCTTATTTGACAAGGCTGAATTATTTCTTACATTAGAGGTTATTGAAGGTTACTTCTAGACACGTGAAACCTTGCGGAAGTAAATTATTGTAAGTAAGCATTGCTGATAAACGAGGATGAATAATCTCATCCTCGTTTATCAG
Organism: Colias eurytheme; assembly: GCA_907164685.1. Classification (NCBI taxonomy): domain Eukaryota; kingdom Metazoa; phylum Arthropoda; class Insecta; order Lepidoptera; family Pieridae; genus Colias; species Colias eurytheme. The sequence goes on along the minus strand of CAJQZN010019481.1, from coordinate 8,344 downwards.
CAATGCTTTTATAATAGCAATAATATAGAAAGTTTGTAACTTTTGTTTGATTTCTTTCACATATGAAATATTGCTATAAAGCGAAAAATACCTAGTCACCTGATACCTAAATAAATTTCAATTTAAGGCTGAAAAGTAATTTCTTTATATATAAAATCAATTTCCATGTACAAATATTGGTATGCCCGTAATCACCTTTATAAAGTTAAACCAAGTTAAAGCCCTAAGGAGCTCTGGCATTAAGTTTTGATTTGCAAAGGATTAGTCTCGCATTGACTATAGAGGAAAATGGAGCGCATCTGAGACTTACATTTATTATATTCATTTTATTTATTGTCTGTTGACTTCAATGCCTTTTGGTCGTTGTTAGGATTATAGAATCATTGTTTATCATTATGCTGGTCAAATAATAGCTAGTTTTCATTAAATTGATATCAAAAAAAAATTAAAACATACTATAAGAGATAAAAACTATGACTATTACAGACATAGAATACTTTACATTTAATTGAATATAAATTGGTTGTCTGTGTTTTCTAGTAATTAAAATTAGATTCTCGTGTTTTCAGTTTGAAATTTAATACGAAATCGTGCGTCTGAAACACGGATCGATTTTTCATTACGCGCGAGATGTAATCAAATGTCTATGCCCTACAGGAGTTGAGACCTTTTTGGTTTGCAAGCTCGATCGATACCACGTATCTTCTACATATTTTTTTTCCTAAACTTAACATTTAGAATTTAAATCTCTTTGATATGTGAGTTCTCTAAATCATGTTTATTACTCTAAATAAGTTTAGATTAAATCCAAAAATGTCCAAAAATGGAGAACTTTTAATTTGATAAGGCTAATTAGATTAAATTTAAATAGCAATTAATGTCTGCCTCGTAATTTCGTATCTTCCGTTCTGAATTGAGGCTGTAAAGTTAGATTGAAATGTCGCCTAACTTTATATTTATTAGGATTAATTTAACTCTGTAGTTTTGTTGCTCCCAATTATTTTACTATATTTATGTGTTTAGTTTAACACCATTCACAAGTTTATTACAAAGTATAATGTAGTACATTCAACTCTTATTGGATATTAAAATTCAGCTGTCAATGTCCTGCCCATGCCCGGGGAATTCGAAGCTTTGACACCGTTAATATTTTATGTGATAAACCAAGATAAGCTTTTTAAATTCTTCGGTTATAGATAAAAATAGAGATAAATTTTTAATGGTTTTATTATTTAAAATTTTAATAAGCTTTAATAAAGCTAACAAATAATAGAAAGTATATTACTTTCGAACATAATAAATTCACATTTAAGTTGATGAAATAGTTATAAATAATCTGTGTAAATAATATTGATATTTTATGAAATCCTATTAGGTAACAAAGTGAAAAATATAAAATTGTATTCCTATAAAACTAATACAATTCCAGACTATCTTCGTCATTGAACCAATCCAGAACAAGGTGAATTGAATCAGGCGATCGTATTGAATTGTCATGGAAACACGACATTCCTGACAGTCTTGCGGATATTATTCTATTTATTTACTTACCTGCTTAGCTACTACTAGCTATAATATACTAGTTTCTAAATCAATCGCATTAAAACCTTTTCTTATATTCCGACCCAATGCAAATATATATAAAGTTCAGTATATATAACATTTTGCTACAAAATTATTTACTTCCATCAGTTGTTATTCGCAAATGTAAGCTCCTGGAGAATTTATCTCCAACGTAATTTATCCCTCGTAAGAAGTCTTAGTTAAAAACGAAAAATATCCAACAAACAGTTAAATACAAAAATAGGGCTTGTGGTGTTTCTATATTGGAAGTAGTGTGTTTTAGTATGATTTAAAAATAGAATTTGTTTTTAAAAACAACCAGAACATTAATATCGATGAGTATAAATAAGATGAACTTGTAATCCTCATCAGGTTTTAAAATAAAAACGCACTTTCATCAACGCAAATCCAACTTCCAATAACATTATGGAGCAGGTGATTGTAAAACAACATAAAGACGTCAGCGGGGCATTGTACAGCCAAAAATGTGGCGCAATTTCCCATGGAAGATATTTTATTTTTTACGGAAATAACCAATTGAAGAAACATCAAGAAGGGTGTCCTTTGCTGTAATATTGAAATTGAGTGCCGGAGTTCCTAATAAAATACGACAAAGTATGTTCTTCATTTTTACGGCCGTACTGTATTCTTTTGTTTACAAGCTGTTATCAAGCACAGCTGCAACTGTGATTAACCGCTTTCAAAAATTTTTTGAACCGTAACAATTAATACGGGTTAAGTTACTATGACTTAGTTAAAAATTATTAAAATAGATATTAATTTTTGCTCTGATGCAATTATTTCAGATATTTAGTCGCAAGCCACAACGTATGTAAATAGAAACTCTACTTAGCATTGATAAATGTATTACATTCATTATTTACTAAAATATATTTTTAAAGGATTTAACGATTATTTCACTCACTTATACATTCACATTAATTATTAAATTGTAAATAAAAAAAATATTATTTTTCAGTTTGGCAACATCAAACTTTTTTTTCTTTGTATTTATTATCTGTGATCTGTGCTTAATCTGTCATTAATGGCGCGCGCGCGAACTCTAGAAGGGTGATCCGTGCTGTAAAAAGCAGTTGATTTTAATACAAAAAGTTTAATTCAAAGTTCCATCAAGAAAACAAATCAAGTAGGTACCACATTTTATTGATGTTATACTATCTAAGAAGCTGCACTAGCAATTGCTAATAAATAATAATATCTAGGTAGTTCGGAACTACATCATAATTCATAACATTCAGAAATTCATTGCAAGATTAGTAACAGCAAGAGCATGGTACTCTGCATAAATCACTACGTTATGACTTGTATTTTATTAATGGTTCAAAAGAAGACCAAAACGTGTGAATAATAAATGGATGTAGGTGTTATTCGAATCAAGCTTCGGCATGTGCATTCAAAATGTTTGCACAGTTAATGATGCAAGCCAACAGTGCAAACGAGCGAAGATATGAAGGATGGAAGTAGAATTCGTTTCATTTACCTTTAAGTGAAGATCATTTTTTAAATCGAGTTACGTAGATAGTAGTCTACTACTTCGATACTTGCAGACAAGTAACAGAATTGCTTTGTATTTCTTGCTAATAGTATGTCAAAAACATGGATCTTCTCAAAGATGAACGACCACTTAATAATATAGTTAGTCACGAAATCTCTTAAAACACGACTCCCACTTGCATTTATTCGTATTTTAATGAAAATTCTTCTCGAAATTTAGTAGGTAGCTACGCGTGATTAATTGCCACAGTAAAAGCTTCAGACTTTTTACAGATTTCGACAGGGGTGCATGCTTTGTCCAAATTCTTCAAAGATGAATTGCCACTTTATGAGAATATACCTATATATAATATCTTGACGGTTAAAATTTTGTAGCTGCAAAATTAGAATTGCTATATTTCTAAAGAAAAAAGCAACATACGTATTTGTTAATTTTATTTTATTACTCTGCACAAATTTCAAGAACATAATATTTATAACAGTAGATAAATAGTTAAAAGAACAAAATAATGACAATGTTTTAATAACCGTGTATCGATACTATAGAATTAGTACGGAAGATTGCGAGTTTAAATTCAGATTTACATAAAATATGTAAATTAATGGAATTGCTACACAAGAAAATCTGTAATGAACTCTTACTTCCTTTACTACGTCTCGATAATAAAGATATAACCCGAAGTCGTCCGATATTGTTATTTTGAAATGAAAATGTTATTCAAATGCGAACCATAGCTTGCAGATGGTAGTTTTCTGAACTTAGCGAAGTTCGGTCTGCAGCGATACGTAATAGGCAATATTATGCATGCTACCAGTACATTTGAGGTTGCATTGTGGAAATATTTGGACTTAGTATTATGTTTAACATGTGATATCAACTATTCTACAGAAGGCAGTTATGCTATAGTTGAAATGGCAGCCGTAACCAGAAATTTATTAGGATGGGAAATTCCGGTCCCCGACCAAACAAGTAATAAACATAATTTCAGTTATTTGGTGAAATAATATTTTGTGTGCTTTATGTTGAAGAAATTTCGTTGTTGGCATGTTGGTTGTTTGTATTATTTTAAGAATAAGACGGTTTTTACTTCTGGCACGTAATTTGATCATACCTACGATACCTAATTGTTTTATTTGATGACAAAATGCTTATCTCACCGTAATCAACATTTGAGTATCTTTGTCATTTGTTGAAATGTTGTAACATTTCATGCCTAAATTCTATTAAATTCGCGTGTTTATTAAACAAACAGTTTCTACATTCGTTTATATCCTGGCACACTGCATCTACTTATAGTTGTTAGGGGTATACGTTTTTACTTTTTACATGAACAAAGAATAAAACGCTTAATCCCTTTTGTGTTGTGCGAAATGTAGCACTCTGCGGGCCAAGGGTCGGTATTAGGAGGTATAATCTCGGTATGTCACACCATTAACTCGGCTACATTATGCATACTTCGCCAGCACGTGAATAATATGACACGCGCCGCATTCCTGCCTTATTGGATTGGATTCACGTATGGAGTTCCTGGCATGTGGGAAAGCTTTGCTTTGCTGAAAGTTTTATGTAATTTTAGGGTGCGCTTATAATTTTATTGATTGATGGGTACATAATCTAGTTACTAGTAGATAAAAAATCAAATTATTAAATTGATTAATAACTGCTACTGTTTTAGTAGATACAATAGTTATCTTGAATTCAAATTTTTTTTTCTACTAAAATGAGATTCCCCTAAATTGAATATTTTTTAGAATATTATAATGAGCGGTGTTCAAAACGAAAGCATCCTCCATTTCTATTCTGTATTCATAAGTGCAGTAGGTGTTAAGATTTCTTATTTATATTCAGATTATACTCAGGGAGATTTCCGTAGGTAATATTACGTTTTGAAATGTGTTCTTTGAGCTATGAACTTTATATAAACTAAGAAGAAAAGGAAAAGTGTCGAATTTATCTTCGACATGGAGGCGAGTAAATAGCGAAGCATGTCTAGAACGTTGGAACTTGTTCCTAAATAGAACTTCTATGTACTAACTGGCTCTAAATTAGTTGTTAGTTGAGGTTGCCCTGCTTTATCTCGGCTTCACCGAGATGCTACATTGTGTTGTACTTAGCTTCCGATATAAGTACGTGGTGAATTATATTTTATGAGATCAGATAAAGTATCGCGTTGACAAAGAGCTCTTCATTAGAATGTTCTGTGGGGAGATATATTAAATATTCCTTATTTATTGCTTGTTGTTTGGTGCAGCCATAAATTATATTAATAAAGAATTTTGTAAGAACGTAACTATGTTGAGTGAAGTACGGGGAAGTAAATTGAAACATAGTTGATAGTAACATGAAAATTATACTCAAAATACCTTTATAGTTCCCAATAAAGAATAGTGACACACTCATAACAAAGTCACTAGTAAGTAAAATGTTACACCAAAATAAAATATCACATAACTCGTATTTAATACATTTGAAATCGAACAAAGCAGAAAGCAACATTTCTGTATTATGTTCCAACCAAACCACTAATCAATACATAATCTGGCTATAAATTGCACGAAAACAATAACATACAATCCGTAATAAGGGTATTGACTTGTTTCAGAGTATTGTATTATAAATGACTGATTGATAGCAATAGCTTTCGATAAACATTTTTTTTCCCGTCTGGTCAAGTCAGGTTTTCCTTAATATGTTTTTTTATTTAAATTGTATTATCAACATATAACTTGAATAATAAAATGATTTGATGCGAAAAACACCGAACGATGTCTTCTTCATCAGGCATGTCGTTAGTAAATTTGGTTCGACAGGTTTGATTTGGGGTAAAAATATAATATTGGATTTTTCAAATTCAGAAGCAGACAGTTGAGAGGTGACACCATAACCATGCGTTGATTTTTCTCTCCTTTTATCTTATTTATTATGATGATAGCTTCAAAGAAAGGAAAGCTAAATAGACTACGCAATAAATCCTATGCAGTTGGCTAGTTTGTAAAGATGCATGCAATCGCTACGACAAAAGCGGTCGCAGCCATAGTTCAGTAGAACCTTTGTTACCAAGGACTGGAACATGTAGCTTCCCGACACATCACATATTATTATGTTAATAAAAAATAAACGATCGGGTATGAAGTGAGTTTTTATAAGTGAAATAATTTTGAGAATTGGATCATCCTTGAAGAAATGGTACAGAGATGGCTGCCTATAAAGTTTTATTTGCAAATAAAATTCATATTTCGTGTGCTAGTATTAAACATGAAGAGAAACATGAAACTTCAATTTGAATACGAAAAATTTCTTCCTAACTGTATTTTATACTAATAAGTTCTTACTGAGTTATTTTACATATTTTGTAAAACTCTGTGTTTGTGTTTTTTATGAATTCATTTGTTTTAAAAAAATAGGGTAACTCTTTTATTAATAACATGAGTTCCAGGTGAAAAAGTAATTTAAGTAGCACACAAAATTGCGTAGCGTCCCTGAAGACAAACGTTTTAAAGTACGTACCTATCTAAAACCTTACCTAGTTAGGGATTTAGTTGCACGGCGCTCTAACTAAATACCCTTTCGATAAAATTAAGCTGTTAAACGAGCAAGCTGTTTGGAACTAACAAGTTCTTCGACTTTGAGTTTTCCGACTGTGTTTTCCGAGAATTGATCTATGCCTGCAGAATACACTCGTAGGTATTATTATGATATTAAAATTAGCGTTTGTACTTGCATCATCTATTTGTTTGTAAAGTTCAAAAAGGGAGTAGGTTCTTGATTCTTTTTTGTTTTTATATGGGTTTGTTTTCTCAGAACTTTCGACTGGGCAAACCAATTTTGAGGTTTTTTTTATAGCCTTCCGGTTGGTCCCATTTAAATTATATCTAACTCTGACCATTTGGAGGTGGTTATTTTTTTGTGCAAAAATATTATTTTAGCATTCAGGTCATGAGCTACGTTTCGTTTTAATTTCCTATAAGGTTGTCTTCGAATATGATCGATTGATAATATTGTAGCTAAGAATGCGAAATACAATTTTATCATGAAACCAAACGCACACGAAGTTAATAGTAATAAAGAAAATGTTATGTATCACACTTCTTCCTATAGCAAGTTTATCTGTTAATCCAGTGGTTTCATTTGCCATAAAAGGGACGGGGAGCTTGAATAGTTACAAGTTCACTATGGAACCCTCATAATTTTATATCCTTTATAAGCAATAAAAATGCTTTACGCCTAAATTTTTCAGTATTTGGTTTAATATTACCTATATAGTTGTTTTGATTTGATTTGATTTGATGATGTTGTTTGTTATATGTTGTAATAATAAAATAAATACATTATCAATCAAATAATCACATTTTCATTAATCTATACTAATATTATAAAGAGGAAAGGTTTGTATGTATGTATGTATGGTTGGTTTTCACGCATAAACTACTGGACCGATTTTGATGAAATTTGGCACAGATAATCTTTAGACCCTGAGGAAGAACATAGGCTACCTTTTATTGTATATGTACCACGAGACCGCTAGTATAAAATATATGCATTGGCTAAAATAACCATAACATTGGAATTGGGTAGATTTTTTTAAAATATCGCTGATACTTCGAAAAAACGCGACTGACATGACGGTGCAAAATATATCAATGCCGATTCTCTAGGGGTGAAATATTATTTCAACACGGCAGAACATCGTTGGTATTCGAATTTATACGGGAGCAAAATATTAATTATTTTTATTGCGTGGTTAATAAAAATGAAATAAATTAACATGTTTTGCAGTTTCGAAATTCAATTTAATTGAAATAATATACTCCGAAATGAACAGTGAACGTGGTACATGAAAACAACGTATACAAGGAGTCCACTAAATATATTATTATTTATTATTATGAAGATAAAATAGCACCTTCGTAGCAATAAATCGGGCAGTAAGAAAACCAGTCATAAAGTTGCGTAGTTTGTCCCACATTAAAATTTATACAAGTACATAGTCTGGAAACACAAAAATACAGTTTAATTTCTCTACTAAAGGGTTATTATTTGTGAAAGTAAAGGAGAATATATTATACTTAAGTAACGTAATAGATATTTATGTTTGTATTCATAAAAATATTGTGGATAAGTGACAATAGCGTGAACTTAGCAATAAAGAAAAAATATGTAGATATGAATTTACAACGTGCTGCCCTCCGCTACCCCACATAATCTTATTTTTAAAACTGTAACCTCTAATTATCTTACGCAGCTTCATATATCATGACAAGTATT
>CAJQZN010019479.1:0-11117 GCA_907164685.1 Colias eurytheme | reverse complement strand
GTATAAATAAAAAAAAGTAATGAAGCATGCAGCTCATCAGCTAGTGTATTTTAATTATGCGACAGGAAATAGTTGCAAGAATACAATATTATTTACACTTGTTCTTATAAATAAAAGCTAAAATGAAAAAAAAAACACAAAAGTGAAAAATAAAATATTAAAGTTACCATACATTGAAAATGGAATAAAATCTATATCAATGAAGGTTAAACAATTACATTGTTAAATTTAAAAAGCCATCTTCATAATCATCATCATCTTCCCTCACACTGTCAGAATTATTTATGTTATCGTCTAAGGAATTGTTATTGTTTTCCAATATTCCATCATCTGTAAACAACTAGAAAATTAGTTTCAATAATGATGTACACACATACACACACACACCACACCACACAAGACACACACACGTGAACACACACACAGTACACACTCGCATGTTTAAGTTTGTATTGAATTTAACTAAAGTAGTTAGCATGAATTTATATAGCTAGTATACTAGCGGTCCGCCCCGGCTTCGCCCGTGGTACCTACATGTTTAAACTATCCTATCTCTCAAGTTGGATCGAACTGCACATGGTGTGCGAATTTTATTGTGGTTTAGGAGTCCATTGAGAAAAAACATTATGACACGAGATTTATGTATATATATTAAGATTAATGAATTAATATTGTTATCATCATCACTACATGGTATAAAACAAAGTCGCTTTCTCTGTCCCTATGTCCCTTTAAATCTTTGAAACTACGCAACGGATTTTGATGCGGTTTTTTTAATAGATAGAGTGATTCAAGAGGAAGGTTTATATGTATAATAACACCCATTAAATAGTGGAAAAGTACTGTTATTTTTGAGGTTTCTAATGTGATGTCGTAAATAATTACATTTTTTCCACATACAGTGCAAACGCAGGCTGAACCCTACGAGTTTTATCAAAATAATGTACTAACTATAATAGTACACATTGAAAAGGTCTACAGAAAAATCCGTGATGGTATATGTCTATCTCTTATGGATAACCCCCAATAACTTTTTTTTGTCATTTACTTTTTACGACAAATAATAAGGGCTAATTTTCGAAGCGATTTTAACCAATAGGTACAGCATTAATTCTTAACCAGTTAAAGACCTTGAATACATTGTTCATTTAATATAGATCTATATGGCCCTTTACACCGTATGATTTAAGTGAATATTTTCGAAGATATTACAGATTTAAAAATTGCGGGACGTAGCGTTTGCGGCGGTACCGGCCGGCCGCCCGGCGTGCGAAGCCAGGGCCGGGCGGGTCGCTAGTTAAGCAATAAAAAAATTGTTTTGTATAGAAGATTGTTGATGTACCCTAATAGTTTATTTTTTAGCCTAAGGAATAAAAAGTACCAATGGAACTTGTTCCCACGACACAGGGAATCCTAGAGTAGGAACAATTCAATTTCTATGCATCTTATATTTTCGAAAAAAAAAAGTTATTTTTTATTGTTATTTAATTTTCGCGGCCGACCCTTTCTATCTCTCTTGCACTTTAAACTATCTCTCCATATACACAATCATCAAATTGTTATACTTACCTACTTTCACTACGTTTTTATTTGTACATATTTAATACTTAACAATCGAATTAGCGTCTGGCTAATTAATTTTAGATTATATTATGTTTGAAGAACATAATATGAAATTTACAGACATTCTAAAATAATTTGAATTTTTTATAAAAACGAAATAAAAAATTGCGTCTGGCACCTATTTAACAACGAAAAAAACGTCTTGCAATAAAAAAATTATGTCTGATGGATCTATCTAAAGGCAAAATATTAAAAATTACGCGTTAAAAAATGACTTAAAATTAGGGAAATTATCCTGTGCAGATAAGATGCGCACTAAAAAACGCAACCACTGCGACCAGCCAGACAGCCCGGACTCTAACCGAAATAGCAAGAGGAACAGTATATCAAAAAACCAACTATACTAAAATGACTTTTTTTTAACGTTAATAGCTCCCGTACCATAAGCTAATAAAAATGATAATATGATAAAATTAATTTCAAACGAATTGACGGGAATTTTGAGGCAAAACAAATTTTTTAATTGTAGAGCAATAAACACTTCCATTTAATTATTTTTACTGATTTCAAACTTATCATTTTATAACGATGTTTATTCGTTTTAGGTGTTAGAAAGGTCCTGGGAAGTTGTAGATGGAGTGAATGTATCGCTGAGGTTGTGGGACACTTTTGGAGATCATGAGAAAGATAGGAGATTCGCTTATGGAAGGTAACTATGATATTTTTTTGTTTATATACTCTTTCATATTATGTAAGTATGTGAATTATTATTATTAAAAGATATCAGTCATGCCGGGGTATTTTTAATACATTTCAAATGGTTTTAATTATTACTAAAGTATATTAATATGTAGTGATTGCATTTTTTGGGAATAGTGATTAAAAATCTCTCAGGTTTTATATCATTATCGAAATTAAATATGTTCCTGATTCATAAATATTAGTATTCATAGGATAGGACTTTCTGAATAATTGATATTGAAAGCTTTTAAAATATTATCTATGATTTACAAAATATTAAAAGCATATCAAGGACGTTCTGAAGCTCTATCATTACAGTCATAACTGAGTTTGAATATTCACATTTCAAACAGAATTAACTGCAATAAAACTGTTTTAAAACCATACTTTATAGAACTACCAAGTTTACTACGAACATACAATTTGATACCATAAAACAATGACACTATAGATTAAAATACATTGATAGCCTTCAAACAAGCCATACAATGTTACATTACATTATAAAATTGTACTTATATTATTTTAATCCGCCGGTTAAATAGCAGTAGGTAATGGCTGTTAAACGAACTAAGCTTAACGACATTTTGAATACATATGAATCATTAATGACAATTTCTGAACCTATTTTAGCGTTTCAATTATACCTAACGATTTTTATTTTTGAAATAATGTACCATGAAAATATATTATGAAAATACGCCTTTATTAACTTTTTGGTCTATGAATTGGAACTAAGTATATTCTCATCTAATTTAGATTGTAGTACATTTAGTGTGATATCATACTTTATTTTAAGCATTTTGCTTTGAAAAGATTTGAAATAATTATGGTCAATGGTGAATTGATTGAATTAATTACACTATACACTACATTAACATTATTAATTAGATTTGTAGTTCATGCTCATTGAAATAAATTCATAAAAATTAAATGTCGGTTATTGAGATGGGTTTGCTGCTTATAGTTATAATCTATATTTTTGTCTACAGATCCGATGTGGTGCTTTTGTGTTTCTCCATTACAAATCCAATCTCTCTGAGAAACTGCGGTGCCATGTGGTATCCGGAAATACGGTAAATATAAGTTCTATAAGGTAGTATTAGTCGAACAATCTGTTATGTTATTAATTCCGGAGTAGAATTACGCAGTGATGGTGTCGACTTCCAAAAAAAGGTGCAAGTACGCAAACCATATGAAAGAAAAAATGGAACTTTTAAATTTGTTTGTACACTAATTGTATCACTGCTTTATATCAATCGTATGAAGACAACTGTTAATGAAGATGAAAAACATGAGAAAACATTAGTAATTACTAAAAACCAAAAATTTTACGGATAAGATCTGCCAAAATTATATTATTATATTGAAGACTACTTTTCTTATAGTAATGTAATAATTTCAGGCGATTCTGTCCAAACACACCGGTTCTTCTAGTGGGCTGTAAAAACGATTTGCGTTATATGTATCGTGATGAAACGTACTTGAACTATTGTAAGGATAGAAGTCCTTTTATAAGGTAAGCTAGATGATTTTTTATTTATATAATAATATGCATGTAGTAGTTAAGTACAGTTAATAAAAACAGAAATAGAAATTTTGTGTTAAGATTGTCGAAACCTCCGTATCTGACTCGAAGGACCAATGTTAAATATTCAATGTACGAATTCCGGCTCACTTTATTATTATTTTTTTTTTACGTTAAGACATGTTGAGAAATTGAACGACCATAATATTATAAAATGTAGAAAAATAAATTTAATAATAATAGTTATGTCCCATATTATCCTGAAATATTAATCGATGTAAATTGTAGGGCGCCAAGAAAAAGCGATCTAGTAATGCCAGATCAAGGGCGGGCTCTAGCACACGAATTTGGTATCTATTACTACGAAACTTCAGTATTTACGTATTATGGAGTGAATGAGGTTTTCGAAAATGCTATACGAGCCGCCCTTATAGCGCGGAGACAGCAAAGATTCTGGATGACTAACTTGAAACGAGTTCAAAGGCCGTTATTACAGGTGAGATAGTAAAATATATATATTTTAATTATTGAATACTACAAAAATCAGACTCACAAGTCTATTGAAAGGTTGTCAAAAATGTTGTTGTAACTAATTGAAATTATTGGTAGCAGTAATATTCAAAGCTATTGTGTCGCTCGTTATTAAACTCTGCTTTTTATATGCGTAGGCAGAGTTTTGCATTGGACAATTTTTGCATGATTGTGTGTCTGGTTGCTTAATGTGCGTAAATATTTTATTCAAAAATACTTATAAATATTTTTTTTGTGTTCACTTTTAATGAGTTTTTTATATATTCGTTTATAATATTTTAGGCCCCATTCAGACCACCGAGACCGTTGGAGCCAGAAGTTTCCGTTGTTAACAGTGTATATCTGGACAATATGGCAACATTATTGCGACAACAGGTAATTCTGTTATCCTCATATAAAAACGTATAATAATAATCAAATCACAAATACATATATTGATTATAATCTTGGAAAACAAGTAGACATTCATAACCGAAAATTTAGCATAATCTTACGAATTATAATATGTTTAAATCAAGCAAAATTTATTTTAAATAACTCGGAGTTTAGACCATTAAAATCATATAACGTCCCTACTACTAACATAAAAGAAACATCAAAAGCTCATCCAAAAGAATCGAATTCATTATCTATATTTAAACAAAACTTAAATAACATCACATCCACATAACGAAAGACATCACACAAAATCAAGTAATCATTTTAATAATTTTAAATACTTATAAGTTATAATTAATATTATTTTCGTCCACAGTATTTCTCAGACATGGTGATAATCTGTGGCGCGAAAGGTTTCCCGGTCCACAGATTCATGATGGCGGCCGCGTGTGAAGCGTTCCATAGACTATTGACCACAGACTGCATAAGTGTGTCCGCTGAATTAGCGAGGAGCTCTAGTGAGAGTAGTATGGTAAATCATATAAAAATATATAAACTTTTATTATGTATGAATAGTATGGTAAATATATAAATCTAAAAAGTTGTTTGTCTGTAAAGTCGGTTTACTGACGATAGTTGAACGTGACAACGTCCGATTGTGTTTCTTTGTCGCTCGTTCCGCGCTCTCGCTCGCACTACAAGCCTTACATGGAACGCCTCAGAGCGAGGTAACGCCGCATGAGTCATGTTTTTTCGTGCGTGCAGCCGGCTCTATCGAATTATAAGACGTTGTCACGTCAAAAATAATTAATATCTATGAACATAAAAAGAAAAGCCCGCATAGTTCTCATTCCTGTGGGATATCCGGGATACAAAGTAGCCTATCTCTTATTCTCTGTCTTCAGCTACCTACATAACAGATTTCATTGTAATCGGTTCAGTAGCTTTTGCGTGAAAGAATAATAAATATCCATCGTTCCATTCATCTATTCATCCATACTCAAAAACTTTCGCACATAGTATAAAACAAAGTCGCTTTCTCTGTCCCTATGTCCCTTTGTATGCTTAAATCTTTAAAACTACGCAACGGATTTTGATGCGGTTTTTAATAGATAAAGTGATTCAAGGGGAAGGTTTTAGTATATAATTTATTAGGTTTTAGACAAAGTGGGCAAAGCCAGTTTATAATATTATAGTAGAGCCATTTTAATAGGCAACATTTGACAGTTCAACAAAATTCAACAATGTAACCTAGTAACGACGACATAGAATAACATGATATTTCGTTTTGTTAGAACTGCACATTTGCTTAACTTTTTTCAATTACGATTACATATTTATAATAATAATGACCGATACAAGTAATTTTAGGATTTGATTTTACTGATAAACCATTCTTAACATAATAAACAATTTCTGATTTAAAGAACTGACGTCGCTACAATTTTGTGTCAATAAACCTTTTTTCTTTTTAAATACCAGAGACGTTACTCTAAAAATCGAAATCTGACATCTAGAATCGAATGCATTGATTACTTGGGAATAAAAATCATCATAAATTATTGACATGTGTTTCAAGTTCGATTGACAAATGTTTCAAGTCCGTATCGATTAATTCACTTTAATCGATGTTTTTAAGCAGGTTACCACCCTATGAAGATAAAATTGATAGACGTCAAATGTTGCCTATTAAATTGGCTCGACAATAGTAGGATTTTTGTGTATTATGAAAAATAACAAACGTTTAGATAAATGTTTTATTCTGAATCGTTCAAATCCTTTAGGTTAGCAGTATGGGTGAAGCCACAACGGGAGATTTTAATGAAGACACTGAATATTTAATTCGCCAGGACCAAGCTAAACAAATGAGGTAATTTATTTGACCTTATGGTCATATTTACTTTTTAATTGAAATATTCTTACGGTTGTTAATATATTTAATTTTATGAATTTACCATGATAATATAATAATTTAAATACCTGAGATAAATATCAGTGCATCTTTTCAGTAGTTTCTATACACACAGAAATGAAATAGTATATTTTAAGTAGATTTTTGTATTTTTTTACGCTCATAGGACATCTACAGTGGAAACAAAATATAGGTTGATGATGATGGTAATTTTAAATGTTTATTAATTTTAATACCTATTGTTTGTTTGTTTTCAGAGTTTGGGATCAAATAAAACGTCGCTCGTCCTGTCAGATTCTGCCAGTCAGTGATAATTGTAAAAAGCCACCAGATTTATATAGAGAAGTCAACCATCCCGCCATTTTATCTATAAAAGTTGTGAGGGTAAATAAATATAATTACTATTAAAATATATATAGTTTAGTAAGTAATTTCAAGTCACTATTTTAAAGTTTTCTATGTCTTTGATTAATAATTATTATTTAATAAAATGTACGCCGGTTTCACACCTTCCTGACAATGTCTCTGATAGCCTATTTTACATTTTTTGATGTATATTTTCAAACGCTACCTATAGGTGTAACTGACAGAACAGAATACCAGGAAGTCGTGAAATCGAAAAAGAAAAAAAAACATATAATTTATCTGTCATACATTTTTTCTTGTTTTAGTGTGACAAGATACAACACGCAACGTCTCAAACTCAAACAATAGTGACAATGAGTAAAATAATATCACAAAACGTGATGCAGGAAATTATCAATTTCATATACACTGGAGCAATGGATAGCAACGCGTTCAAACAACAAGTGCGTATGAATATCGATCTTATTACAAGGGTATAAGCGGCAAAATCGATTGGCTTGTTTTTAACGCTCTAAAGGCTTGGAATACACTGGGTGTAGTTTTTTAATGAAGTTGTGCAGGATTTAATTTAATAGGGCTGTATTTAAAATTTATGAATTCGATTGATGCGGAATATTTTAAACATTAATTGTTAAAATCTCGTATTATAATTTAAATCATCCGAAAAAGTTAAACAGTGATCATACTGTTCATTTTTAAAATAAGTAATTTAGAACCTCTATTTCTTAACGGCTCTTTTGATCTCGTTTGATTAAATGTATTTTGGAAGATCATTCAACTAAGTTCTACCAAAAAACACACATAGTCTATCGTAATAAAAAATGTCGAAGACACCCGTCTATAACAAATGATTCATATTGATTGTCACGCGTTTTTTAGCATGTTCGAAATTACAATCGGTGCACAATAACTAAAAATACCAATATATATGGCTTAAAAAAATAACAGCTATAAATACATATAAGAAATTTAAAAATTGAACCCCATATTATATCTCAGTGTATTTCAACCTTTAGCTTCTTATAGTAGACAGTATAACTTAGTACATACACAGAAGTACTCAATAAGTAATTACTTATGTTACATTGCTGCTTCGAGACACCAAGTTTGCTTCATTATTTTATATTCTATGTATTTAAGCTCTATAGTTATATAATTCCAAGTAAATAAATAAAAATAACATTAAATTAATAATATGTTCTGCAGTCCGCTGCTATTGGATTACTACTGGTAATTTTTATTATTAATAAATAAATCATAAATCATGATTATTAATTTTACATTTATTATTATTTGTTATCTATATTTTATACTTCATTTGATTACGTCACACTTCGCTTAGGTTTATTTTTGCTTCGTATATTTTAAATATGTATGTATTTTCATATTTTTTCTTAAATGCATGAATTTTTTACACGGTAGAATATAAGACTAATATTATATTTATTGCTGAAATATTATTGAATTTCTTCGCTTAAGGCAAAGGATTTTTGCGTTCCTGTGTATTATTATACATAAAACACATTTAATAATTAAATAGTATGAAAAAATAGGCACTCAATAGTTTAAATAGTGAACAAGAATGTTGATTTGTACCAAACACATTCATGTTTATTTTATCATTTAATTTTTCTATATTTGTTTCATAATTTAATAGATGTGGTCATTAAATACATATTTGTATAGGTATCTATTATTTAAAAAAACATTTTTTTTATAAAGACGCATGTAGTTTTAGAAATGTATATAAAAAATCACAGTAGATCGGTATGTTCACAGGAAATACGCCAAGCGGCTGAGCTTTTGGGTTTCCATGAACTGACAAAACTTACTCAATTTATATTGGATCAGCATTTGTTATTCGACAAGGGATTCATGCTGCAGTTTCATACGGTAATGTATTTTTAAAATTATTGATTCAATTAGAATTTAAGTTTCATTTATAAGTTCATACATTGACTATTTAAACAAATTTATTCATATAAAATAGTCGTTATAGGTTGTTGAAAAATGCTCGTGTCCGTATAAAATATTTATTGAAATTAGCACCTTTTTGTGGTAGTAATGTTTAAAGTCCATTCTATTTATTATAGGAAAACTATATACCTACCTACTATATGCGTTGGCAGAGTTGTTTTTCGGCCAATTTTTGGATATGATTGTGAGTCTAATCGTTTATTGATCCGCGCTTCCTGCTTATGGGTCAATAATATCGACAAATTACTAGAAAATTGGTTTGCAATACCATCCGTAGAATATTTTTATATGGAATTTATGTATATTTATAAATTAAAGACTAACGGATTTAAACCTCGACTCGAACACAAGAAAATACCATATACTAGTGGTCCGACCCGGCTTCGCCCGTGGTACCTACATGTTTAAACTATCCTATCTCTCAAGTTGGATCGAACTGCACATGGTGTGCGAATTTTATTATAATCGGTTAAGTGGTTTAGGCGTCCATTGAGGACAAACATTGTGACACGAGATTTATATATATTAAGACTAGTGGTCCGCCCCGGCTTCGCCCGTGGTACATATTTCGCAATAAAAGGTAGCCTATGTCCTTTCTCAGGTATCAAAATATCTCCATACCAAATTTCATGCAAATTGGTTCCGTAGTTTAGGCGTGATTGAATAACAGACAGACAGACAGAGTTACTTTCCCATTTATAATATTAGTATGGATTATATATGCATTTATGTTATTTCAGCCACTTCCTCAAAGGCTGTGCGACATGTATGTAGAAAGGAATCTATTCGCTGACGTCACATTCGATCTAGATGATGGGATACATTTGGCTCATAGAGCCATGTTGATGGCCAGATGTGATCCCATGAAAGCCATGTTTCAGGGACACTTTAGGGAAAGCACTTCGAGAGTGGTGAGTGACCAGAAATTATGTATTAAACTGTTGTAAATCCATTTATTTATTAATAATACAAAATAAGGCAGCAAATAGGAGTCAAAAAGTACAAGAGGTCACTAATCAAACAAGTAAAATATATTACCTAAAAGTTACTGAAGCATACTTGACTGTGGTTTTCTTTACCTAAATGTTTGATCTAGATTGTATTTTTTTAACTGAAATAAGATTTAGATGAATTAATGTATATTGTATGAATTGATGTGTATTGTACGATAATAGATAACAAACGATTAACTTTTTCCCTTCAATAGTTATTTTCAAGTAAAACTGAAACAATTGCATTGCAAAATAGACTTAATCCTCTACACATAAGGTTCTTTTCCCCCAGATAACATTCCCCGGTGTTAAAATGTACGCGTTCCACATCCTGCTCTGCTATATCTATTGTGATAAGATTCCCACAGTCGAGCCGACCAGGTGTTTGGAGTTACTGGAGTTAGCCAATAGACTGTGTATGAATAGATTGGTCAATTTGGTCGAAGCTAGGGTTATAGACCAATTGCAACATCAGGACAGGTAAGAGGTCAATTTAGTGTTAAAACAATAAACTGCCTGCAAATCGTTAGAATAAGACAAAATGTAAGTGGGAGGCTCCTGCTTTAAAAAAAAAAGACGGGTTGCACTCCGGGAGTGCAGAAGTGAAAACTTGATTATTAACGTTGAGCATGTTTGATATTTTGGAATGGTATCCGTCTTACGCTTTTTCGATCAGGTCACGTGTCCTGACGCGAGTTTAAGATTATATAACCATTACAGAAAAAGTGCTCAACGCCGCTAAAGAAGTTTTCACTTCAAAAATCATCAAAATCGGTGCACAATGTCGAAAGTTCTGAAGTAACAGTAACACGCCAAAATAAAGATCGAATTAAGAATCTTCTCCATTTTTTTCATAATACATATTCATGTGAACTCTACTATTTATCCTTTTGATTCATCCATCCATCATTGGCAGAATGAAATACATTTGCTTATAAAATACAAATAAATGTCACATTTGTAATATTTTTTTTTTATATTTTATGGCATTGATTCCAGAGTCGGTGATGAAGATAATGTCGTTGAAATCGCACTATCGTTACTCGAGGCTGTAAAGGTTTGTACTTTCTTATTTATATTATTTATTGCACGCCTCATAAGCGAAGCGTTGAGGTAGGTACTACTGTCA
>CAJQZN010019477.1:0-11419 GCA_907164685.1 Colias eurytheme | reverse complement strand
GGCTCAGTAGGCAATTACTTTACCACTGCGCCAACCGCGTCGTCGAAATATAAAAAATAGTTAATTAATATGAAGAATTTCAATATCATAAATGTTTAGATTAGGTAGAGTTAAAATAGTTTAAGTTAATTCTCATTATGCTATATATTTTCAATTTTGTTTGCATATTATTCGAAATTTGACGTAAAAATTTTATAAAATTATAATATTCGAGTTTATTTTAACACGAAAGGGTGAATAAATATCACATTTATTAACATATAATTAGTATACAATAGAAAATGAACTTGTTAATTCTTATAACATGTTTATTAGAGTACAATCTATTAAGTAATCTGTGTACAAGTTACAACAGCATTTAAAACTATCTACTGTCTTTTGAGTGATTGCTATCGAACTCGTCATTTCGTTAACTGTCATTTCGTTAACTGTTTGAAGCTACGCTTAAAATTTACTGTAGTTTGATGCACTGTATCTCACATGGCAACAGAGGTTAAGGAACCCAGCAATTACACCGACTAATTCACAAGCAATTAATTTAATCAAAAACGATTCACTCATTTCCGTGGTGCTTGGTGCCAATAAAATAAGACTGATTTATTGTCCGTCCTTCAGGTTTTGATATTTTATTTATTTGTTGACAAGTTTATGTTGCAAGGACGTTGACCTCGAATTTTGTGTAAGTACTAGGTATTTGGCTTGTAAAATAAAACATATGAAAAAACTTATCAAATGAAATGGAATATATTTATAAACATGATAAACACGGCAAAATTTACCTAATTTCGTTAGCTATGACATGTTATTTTTCAATCAATTGTATAATTAAACAATATATATAAAACAGCAATAAAAATTTACATGTTATGATATTATAATATATACCTATGATAAATTTATTTGTTTGTCTGTATCCCATAATTATCTAATACGTAAGTATATAGAACCACTATCATCAAAAATGAAGAATGACTAAGAGGGGTTTTTCCCATCGGTATGATTTACCATGGTTTCATACAAAAACATTTGTAGAGATTTGACTTAAATCGAATAGAACGGACTCTCGTATCAGTAATTATACATAGAGTATTATCCTACTATCCTACTCCTACTAATCCTACCCTACTAAATACTAATATTATAAATGCGAAAGTTTGTGTGTATGTGTGTGTTTGTTACTCTTTCACGCAAATACTAGTGAACCGATTACAATGAAATTAAGCACACATATAGAGGGTAACTTGGATTAACACATAGGATATGTTTTATCTTATATTGTTATTATATTGTTTCTTTAAAACGCAGGCGAAGCCGCGGGTGGAAAGCTAGTTTTATATAAATTTAATATTGAAAATCGTAACGATAAATCGCACAATATTATGTGGTGGTATTCTTGCTTTGTTTTTAACAATAAAGCTTAATCACAGCTAGAAAGTTTCTCTATGCGAGATCAACACAACTCAAGTGATACTTGCAGTTTTACAAACATATGCAATGTTTAAATAAAGGTGCTATTTACAATTCAAACGATATTTACACAAACGAAAGTGTGAAAGAAATCTATGGCAAGAGATATTAAAGTGCAATCTATTACTGTAATATTATAAAGTTGAAGAGTTTGTTTGAACGCGCTAATCTCAAGAACTACTGGTCCGATTTCAAAAATTCTTTCACTGTTGGATAGTCCATTTATCGAGGAAGGCTTAGGCTATATATCATCACGCTAAAACCAACAGAAGCGGAGCCACGCGGGAGAAACCGCGGAGCGCAGCTAGTCAAATATAAGAAAGAATCAAATATTTATTTAAAAAATTATATCACCAGTAGCTACACTATTCTTGAGTAATAAAAACCGAAACAAGCTACTATAGCCTTTAAATCCCAGAAGGATAACCTAATCTTTGCTAATAACTTGATAATCTCCATTTTAATTATTATTTTAATATAAGTAAATGTTACCTACTGTCAAATTTTCTACTATTATCTGCTATTACTCACACAACTGTCTAATTTTCTACTATTACATATCTGCTAACTCACACAAAACGTAGAGATCGTTTTGTACACACGATGATGATATTTCCCATTATATACTTATTTACATATTAAACCATTAAATATTTTGGCATTTCATCATAAAACAACTTAAAACTATTTGCTTACATGATAATACATCTCTTGTATATAATGTATGGGCTTGTTTGCATGCACTTTCTTATTTATGAATGGACGCCTGTATGACATTGGTCACCGGAGTCAATGACCTCAGTATGTAAATAGTGATTTTCTCTATTTACTATTGAATTCTTGTCGTAAAAGTTGCCAAAAACGTGAATATTTAATTCGATTTATTTGCACATTTATCTTTACGGATAGTATGTAGAAAATGTGTATTTTTTTCGTTTAGTTTGATCTCAATTTACCACCATAAAACGATCTTTTAAAAACATTAATACTAGTACTACTTCTATACCTACCTAGGTAGACCGTAGGTACATTTTTTTAAACTGCTACATGGTACATGGCTTTCTAAGACATTGACATTAGTCACTTAAAAAGCTAAGTATTAGAGTAGTAGTATGCAGTAGCCTTGTTTATTGGAAGATATTAATCTCCAAATAAACAAGCTTGCATTTATCATCATCATCATCATGAAAATTTCTACACGTCAATCAAATAGGTAATATGAGCAATTTTTAGCATTCCTACGAAACAAATGTAAATTCACAACAAATTCTATTCAATAAAGACGCTCACGATACGCAGATGAGTAATATTAAGAAACACGATTAACCTTTCAAACGATACAATCATGTACTAATCAAGATAATAATTTGGTACGTTTTCTAATATACCAAAGTTCATTGTCTTATTGCAATCTGTACGAGAAAACGCCGTGGTTTCCACAACTTTCTATAAATTACTTTCACTTACAAACAGACACATTGCCGTGACTTATAGCTCTATTTGAGATTTTATTGTTTATTTACATTTGGCCTTGTTTGAAGAGTTGTTATGTACTGTGTATACACGCCTTAACTATTAGAGGATGCATGGGGCCACCCAAGAAGGACTTGCACCTGTTAGCAATTGCGACATCGCGCACACCTGCGATTCCAGAGAGTGTTGCGGCAATCATCGCCACCGCGACGCTGTAGCTGCCCCGCCGAGGACGACGAGCACTCTTGGTTCCAACATTGAACCGGGAGGGACGTAGTTTAAGTTAGGAATAATTTATAATGTAAATTTTTTACAATAAATTATTAATAAGTAAATTTCGGTTTTTTTTGCGCCTTCGCGGGTCGGTCAATATAATTGGCGCAGTCGGTAGGATAATCCTTGAGAGCCGTCTCTCGGAACGCGAAACTACAAGCATCGAGTATCGCTATTCCATCGGAGGGACGACGACGGGGATCCAGAACCTACACCGTTGGCCGCCGCAACGCGAAGGGTATCCAAACATTGATACTGCAGGAAAGGCCGAAATGAAAATCCTGTAAGTACACTAATTCTCTTAGTGTCTTGCCACTCCTAGATTGTAAGTTTTCCTAGATTACCCATTCACGGGAACCGAGGAACTGTAGTGCGTAGGCTTAAAATATATTAATTCATCGAGAATTAACTGTAGAATTTTACAAAATCAATTTGTAAAATTCAAATATATAGATATAAGGTTGATAAAAGATTAATAAATTTAAATATCAATTAATTTCGAATTGATTAATTTTCGAATTTTACTAATTAATTCATTTTATAATTCAAATATATTAGGTAAAGATTATTAATTTTTTATATTAGTTTAACGAAGTAAATAAATTTAATTAAATTTAATATATTTTATATAGGTAATACAGATATTTAAAATGTCAGATTTGGATAAAATTTTTAATGCACTTAGGCTTTTGCCAGAATTTGATGGTAATGTTAACGTTTTAACAAGATTTATACATTTAAGTGACCAATTAGCTGAGGAATTTATAGATAAAGATCCCGGAAATACTTTAAAAACTGCCGCGTTATGTAATGGTATTTTAAATAAAGTTACTGGGCCCGCAGCCCGAGTTATTAATGCAAATGGTATACCTACTACTTGGCACGGTATTAGAAGCGTATTAGTTAATAACTTTTCTGACCATAGAGATGAGACCGCCCTTTATAACGATTTAGCCTTATTAACGCAAGGTCGTAGCTCTCCTCAAGAGTTCTATGAAAAATGTCAGCATCTTTTTAGTACCATAATGACGTATATAGCATTACATGAAACAGTCGTTACTACTCGTGAGGCAAAAAGGGACCTGTATCAGAAATTAACACTACAGGCTTTCCTACGTGGTTTACGAGATCCGTTAGGCTCACGCATACGTTGCATGCGCCCCGCAACCATTGAAAAGGCATTAGAATACGTTAATGAAGAACAAAGCACTTTATACCTTCAACAACGTAATGAAACTTTTGATAGGAAACCCCACGTACCTTTTAGAATGCCGTACTCGCATGAACCGTTTTATAGACATAATGATTTTAGTGAACCTATATCTTCTAAACTACAGCCTATACATTCGTTTAGACCGCAATTTAAGCCACCAAATTTTAATCGAAATTTTAATCAACCGCAAGGACCAGCACGTCCAACTCGTACTATGCAAATTTTCCGCGCTGCACCCCCTAACTATAACCCGCAGAGCAATACGTTCAGATTACAGCCTAAACATCCCGCGCAACCGAAACCGCATCCTATGAGTGGCGTTAGCCATTACGTGACAAAGACTTTACCACCGACACCTTTTGCACGCGCTCATGATTGGTCAAAATTTGGTAATCCACCCCCGAGTAATTATTTTAAGACTAGGGAGATGAATCATAATGAATATCTAGATGAAGATTATTACTGTACCGATTTATATCCTTATGAAGATGACTATGATAATTATGAATATTACTGTACGGAATATGAACCTTATGTACATTACGAACAGACAGACGCACCTGAAAATTTTGTTGAAACGTGTGACGTACGTTCAGAACACGATCAGGATTTTCCGAATCCACCAAAAATTAGAAAAACCAAAATAGAATTAAATCTACACACGCAACGTCAACTTCCTTATATTCAAATTCATAATCCTCCACTTAAATTGTTAATTGATACTGGAGCTAACCAATCTTTTCTTAGCCCCGATGCAGTACAGAGATATTTTCCGGACGTTACTCTTAATTATGATCCCTTTGAAGTAAGTAATGTTCATGCTGTAACACGTAATAAGTATTCTATAACATTACCTAGTTTTCCTGAATTTAATGACCCTGACGATATCACATTTTTCGTTTATAAATTTCACAATTATTTCGACGGCTTAATAGGTTCAGATTTGTTAGATAAATGGGAAGCATCCATTAATTATAAAACTAAAACTTTAAATACTTGCAATGCTACGAATCGGTTATTAGTATATGACTCACGGAACGCTAATCTTTATGAGGACGTCATACCCGCAGGAAGTAGTAAATTAGTTAGACTACCTGTAGATGTTGAGAATGGAGACGCTATTATACCGGAACAAATTATATGTAATTGTCATATTTCTGAATGTTTAACGAAGGCGAAAAGCAATCGCGCTATCGTCGAAATTTCTAATCCAACCCGTAATGACGTAATTTTTTCAATGGATCGACCGGTATGTGCCGAGGTTTATAATAACGAGTGCACGCGCACCAAACGTTCGTCCGACCGTGTGAAACAGGTATTATCTCGCTTGCGTACTGATCACTTAAATAATGAGGAACGTTTAAATTTAGAGTCATTATGTACACAGTATGCGGATGTATTTTATATAGAAGGAGAAAACTTAACATTTACGAATAAAATTAAACATTCTATTAGGACTAAGGATGAAATACCGGTTTATACGAAAAGTTATCGCTATCCAATTATTCATAGGCAGGAAGTACAGAATCAGATAAGTAAGATGTTAGAACAAGGTATTATTAGACCATCAGATTCAGCATGGAGCTCTCCTATTTGGGTGGTACCTAAAAAGGCAGATGCATCCGGCAAAGTTAAATGGCGTTTAGTTGTTGATTTTAGAAAGTTAAATGAGAAAACTTTGGATGAAAAATATCCGATTCCTAATATTACAGATGTCTTACGTAAATTGGGTAACTGTCAATACTTCACAACGCTAGATTTAGCAAGTGGGTTTTATCAAGTGGAAATGAACCCGGCTGACATTCCAAAAACTGCTTTTAGTGTAGAACATGGTCATTTTGAATTCTTAAGAATGCCCATGGGTCTTAAGAATAGTCCATCTACTTTTCAAAGAGTTATGGATAATGTACTGAGAGAATTGCAAAATTCTATTTGTCTAGTCTACCTGGATGAAATAATAGTGTTTAGCACTTCTTTACAGGAGCATATCGTTAATCTTGGGAAAGTGTTTCAGAGATTGCGTGAATCAAACTTTAAAATACAGATGGATAAATCGGAATTTCTTAAACTTGAAACCGCGTATCTAGGTCACATTATTAGCAAAGATGGGATAAAGCCTAACCCAGATAAGATATCTGCCATCCAAAAGTATCCTCTTCCGAAAACTCCAACCGACATTAAACGATTTCTAGGTCTATTAGGTTATTATAGGAAATTCATACCAGATTTCGCTGAAATCACGAAACCCATGACACAATGCTTAAAAAAAGGTTCAAAGATAACATTTTCTAAAGATTACATTGAATGTTTCAATAGGTGTAAAACATTATTAATGAATGATCCAATTCTTCAGTATCCTGATTTCAATAAAGAATTTATTCTTACAACTGACGCGTCGAATTTAGCTATCGGTGCTGTACTCTCTCAAGGCCCCGTTGGTTCCGATAAACCAATTGCGTACGCTTCACGTACACTTAATAATAGCGAAATTAATTATAGTACGATTGAAAAGGAGCTACTAGCAATTGTCTGGGCAACGAAATATTTCCGCCCTTATCTTTTTGGTCGAAAGTTTAAAATTATGACTGATCATAGACCCCTTCAATGGGTCATGAATTTAAAGGAACCTAATTCCCGTCTCACACGTTGGAGGCTCAAACTTAGCGAATACGATTGCACCGTAATTTATAAGCAGGGAAAACAAAATTGTAACGCCGATGCTTTATCGCGAATTCAAATTAATAATGAGGAAACAGATTCTTTAGCGGTTAATCCAACAGAGACAACACCTTCATTAATAAAAAGAAGTTCAGATACAATTACTGGTCATTCCAATTCAATTAAGATTACTGCACATTCAAAATCAGATACTCTTAAAGCAAATTCCGACACCGTCACAGTTCATACTGACGCGGAGAACCCAATTCTAGATATCCCTATAACAGATGTACCGGCTGATTTACCTATTCATATTTATACTAAGAAGAAATATGGCGCTGTTGCTAAATTTAGGCTTAAGAGGGTACCTAAATTGTTACAGAATCCTTCCTCTGATCCTGTGCCTGATTCAAGCGGAGGATCCCACCCTGAGTAGCTTGGATGATGGACCCGGTATACTACCATTTAATATTGGAACTGCAAGAATTGTCACTCATTATCATTCATTTTTGCAAATTATTAATTTAAAAGATATTCGCGATAGTATAACCATAGTAAAGGATCAATTAAATTCATTAACACCTAATTTGCACGATAGATTATTTTCGCTTTATAATTCACATATCGAACACCTGCATTATAAGATTATTAAATTATCAAATCAGTTAGAAACTTTTGAACCCAATCGCAAAAAGAGAGGTCTCATAGATGGTTTAGGTTCAGTAATAAAAAGTATTTCTGGTAACCTAGACTATACGGATGCAATTAAATATGATACCGCAATTAAATTATTACAAAATAATGAAAATAGATTGGTCACAGAAATGAATAATCATATAAGCCTCAGTAAAGATTGGATAAACCAACAATCTGACATTTTAAACAACTTAATTAAAAATCAGGAAAAAATTGAAATAGCTATAAATGATTTAAAGGAAAATAATTTAAACATTACTATATACATCGATTTAATTCAACGCGTAGCAATTTTATCAGATAACATTGATGATATATCTGAGGAATTACATAGATTAGAAAATTTATTAGGTTTTATTCGTGCGAAAAGTACGCATCATCTTATGTTCAATTCAAATTCACTAAAAGAAATGTTAAATAAGTTAAACAAATTTTATGGCAAAGATCAAATCCCTCAAGTTAATTATAGAGAATATTTTGATTTAGTTAAACTAGGCTATTATTATAGTAATAGAAATATAGTTATAGTTTTTACGTTCCCGGTTGTCCTTCATACTACCTTTGAATTATTTAAATTATCCATAGTTCCTAATAAAGATAGTAAAGTCCTAATTCCACCCTATCCTTTTGTGGCAATTCACGACGAGGATTTTATGTATATGGAGGCAGAATGCCCGAAGTCTGGCCTAGGGTATCTATGTGAGGACAAGCTGAACCATCATCGATCCAAAAATGACTGCGTGTATCACCTTATTACCACGCAACGAGTCGTCGCATCTTGTCTCTTCACGCCTGTGGAGCTCGGAGCACCCGCACTAGAAAAATTAGACGACGCCCACTACGTCATCAGTTTCCCCAAGCCATCAAAAATTCACCTATCATGCTCGCAAGATCAATATGACGTCATTAAAGGAAGCTACTTAGCCACAATACCCAAAAACTGCATTCTTCAAACGGAGGCTTTCAAGATAGTCAATCGAGAAGATCATATCAAAGGACAGATAATGAAAATTGCAAACCTGCCAGATTCCAGCCAATATAATACAGATGAAGAAGTTCTGAAGTTGAATTCGATAAATTTGGATAAATTACACGCTAGTAACAGAGCTATATCAATGGAAATGCCTATCAGTACCAACAACGGATACGAGATTCTCTATATGCAGCCTTCCATAATACCGATATATGTTATATTAATAACGAGTGCAGTTGCCCTAGTGACATGGTACGTCGTACGGAGGGTGCGTACATCAAAGCCTATTACTACGAGTGTTCATGGTAATCAAAGAGAAGAAATAGAACATCAATCGGCGGAGTGTGAAATTTCAGCGATATTAACGAGCCTTGCCCGCCAATAATCGCTGAACTTCAGGAGGGAGGTGTTATGTACTGTGTATACACGCCTTAACTATTAGAGGATGCATGGGGCCACCCAAGAAGGACTTGCACCTGTTAGCAATTGCGACATCGCGCACACCTGCGATTCCAGAGAGTGTTGCGGCAATCATCGCCACCGCGACGCTGTAGCTGCCCCGCCGAGGACGACGAGCACTCTTGGTTCCAACATTGAACCGGGAGGGACGTAGTTTAAGTTAGGAATAATTTATAATGTAAATTTTTTACAATAAATTATTAATAAGTAAATTTCGGTTTTTTTTGCGCCTTCGCGGGTCGGTCAATATAATTGAGTAACCTCGTTTTTATGGAATTGTTTATTAATAATAATAATAATCATTTATTTGCAGACACATGAAGTCCATAGTAAATAAATTTAGTACATATGAATCAAAAATTATCATTTTACAAAATCAAAAATAACTCAAAAATACATGCATATTATAACAATGTCAAAAATTATAATACAAAAATTAAAATATAATATACTTCATTATTGCAATTGAAAACTTGATGTCACATGATGACTCTCTCACCACTTGTTTGTAAACGATACAAGCTTTATTAACAGAATTATAATATATACAAATACCACATAGGAATTAGCTTACATTAAATATGATGGGATAAAGATTAATTAACAGTTACTATTATTAACATTTCCCTCCATGCAAATATAAACGATTATCAAACCCTCCGAAAGTGAGACAAATTTAGATAATATATATTTTTGAAAATAACATGATTCCTATTCTCTAAATTATAAAGTTACAATATATCAATCAGATATGCATTAATATTTTTCATTTTTAGTTCTGAAAGTTACGTATTAAATAGTTATAAAATATGATTTACTACCTTACCGCCCGCGGCTTCGCCCGCTTTGTCTAAAACCTAATAAATTATATACTAAATCCTTCCTCTTGAATCACTCTATCTATTAAAAAAAACCGCATCAAAATCTGTTGCGTAGTTTTAAAGATTTAAGCATACAAAGGGACATAGGGACAGAGTAAGCATAGAGTAAGCGACTTTGTTTTATACTATGTAGGTAGTGATTTACCTTCGAATGAAATTAAATAGCTTATGATCATTTGTGTTTTGTGTTTTACAAAGCACACTAAACCTAGATAAAAATATATCCAACTTCCATTTTAAAACACATTTTGAAAATTAATTTCATCGCTTCAATTTAATTACTTGACTTACTAGTACAACGTCATTAAGTAATAAATCTCTAATTTTATAACTTAAAAAGGGCCGTGCCCAATTAATAAATGTTATCTACATTAATTCCGCCAATAAAAGGGAAAACCGTGTCCATGGAATGCAGAATGAATTCCACCGTCGAAATTTCTAGAAGCTTCGATGTGGGAAAAACTTTAACAATTAAATTCATTCTCAATTTCATTAAGACTTCAAAAGATTGTTGATTGATTATACGTAGCTATTGCAATAAGTTTTATAATGATAATATTATTATGAAGACATAATAAAATAAGGAAGAAAGAAACACAAAATATAGGTATATTGGCAGTGATATAAAATGTATCTTTCTAAACAGTAGTATAAGAGTACATATTATATTGATTCAATTCAGTACTGTGTAATTTTTTTGTAAGAAAACTCCACCCTTTTCTTACACCTGCATCTAAACGCTCAACTGCCTACGCATCATAAAGTGGTTGCGTTTTGTTTCTACAGTTTTAAAAAATACATAATCAACGCGTTTTCTAATAAACATCAGTGCTTAGAAGTTTTTATAAAGCAATTTAAAAAAAAATGTAGAGAAATTTGGCCCGCAAAACGTGCGATTACAAACTTAATAGAATGTAACAAAATAAAACATCAAAATAAGTACGCACTCTTCTTGACCCAGTTAGAACATTCTCGAAAAACAACCAAGGAAAAATACCAAACAATCGAACTGACCTACAAAACACCTTTGTAGCGAGCCACCACGGTTGTTAAAAGTACCCAAAATATGTCCCGGAGAATGTCAAGAGCAAATCATTACACTTTCACTGCTTTCTCTGACCTGGTTTCAAAGGTAGGTCGGGTCGGTGGCCTTCAGAAACCACCACTTTTGGTTTTATCTGTCACTTTCATTAATCTATGCCGATGTAGAAAGTTATGACGTGTGCAGTAAAAGTGAACGAGCAGGGAATTGGGTCACGGCCTCACATTCATCGAAACAATTTGGAGGTTTAAACGACCCGTTTATGCCACTTGACGTCAGAACAC
>CAJQZN010019476.1:0-13805 GCA_907164685.1 Colias eurytheme | reverse complement strand
TCTCAATGAAGTAAGCTTCAAATTACGGTCAAGTGTTTAATAGCTGTGTTTTACCTGAAAATAAAACACATATTAAATACTTACCTATATTTGAAGCTTACACTTAACGTCCACCTGTTGTGGATTTCGACTCAATGAAAAACATCCAGCGCCCGACATTATCGTGCGCCCCGCCACCTGGTGGAGAGGTGTGCGAGAGAGATAGCATATATACAACGGAAAGAGAGGGAAAAATAGGCGGAAAAAGCTAGGTGCCTTCTCAATGAAGTAAGCTTCAAATATAGGTAAGTATTTAATATGTGTTTTATTTTCAGGTAAAACACAGCTATTAAAATAAGAAATTAAAAATACAGCTATTAAAATTCGCTTTCATGTTGGCGCTTGGCCTACATCTGACAAATACATTCTGACAGTAAAAGTCACCTTTCTTTCAAGCTAGAGAAAATCTAGAATTCTAAATCACAAGCGATGACAATTTGCAATGTCATTGAAAATGTTTAAATACAAATTTTACATAGCGAAGTACAAGGCTTGCCAACTTGGAATGTTTCCACAAGCTATAAAAGTTTACATCTGCTGGTAAAGCTGTGCTTTTCGAAGGGTTTTCTTATTATATAGTAATGAGATTTGACTGTGTTGAAGCGAGGCTTCGTAGCAGCTTGTACATTCGAACCATGATAGGATTATTTTAGAGCTTTGAGTTAAAAGCTTAAATGAAAAAAAAATAAGTTATAAGTTTTAATCTGTCTTATAAGTCAGAATATGATATATTATATCACAACGAGATAAAAAAAAACGTTAATAATTTTGTTTGTAGGAAGAAAATCTGGAACTACTAGAAGTCGATTTGTCAACAGCAGAAAGCTACATTCACGCTACATTATTATTTCTGCGACATAGACGGTGCCGGGTTGACAAAAACAAGAAATTTTTCCTGAAATAACTGTATAAAAAAATCAAACAATGAATTATTTATTTGACAAAACCTAACTCAACTACATACTCTATAATTATTATAATAACTTTTAATCAGTTAACAATTTAATTACAAATAATTTATCACAGTGTGGGAGCTTTGTAATCATATGAAATTAATCCGTATTAATTATTTCGCCAATTAGTATGTAAATTTGTAGATTTTCGACGAAACAGTCAAGGACTTTCCAATAAATTTCGATAATGAGTCAAAAGCAATTGTACAATTAATAGTTATTTAAAATAAATCGTCATAATTGAAAAATTAAGAAATAAAGATGTTTTTATAAACATTACAGGGGCTTTAAATAATAGTGTTTGCAATGAGGGTCAAATTTTAGCTTTTATATAATGTTTCTTAACATCACTAAGTTGAATAAATTAATTCTATCAATTGAATATGAACTATGAAGGTATTACATTTAACCAGTATACGGATGACATATTTTACAACAAATATCTGGAACGACCGATTTCATAAACACATTATTTTGAGCCTTTTTGTGATTCAAAATTAAGCCACTTAAAACCGGATTTATCATTTGATTCTAGTCACAAACACAAGCAATGTATGCTAAGTTAATAGCATACTCTCACATTTTCGCAACATTTTTACAATTACGTTTAGAGATAATTTGAGACATTCGTTAATTTTAATTCTACCCAAACAAAGTCGCAGTATTAAGTAATAAACCTTATCCATTCACAAATTACAGTGACATAACCCAAAAATCATTAATTTATCGGCAATTAAAATGGAAATGCGTTTGCGAATTAACTGAAGTCACTTGACAAATAAATCTCGTTTATGTGAGCTGAATGTGAGTGCAAGCGGTAATGAACGTTAATGGTCGAACGTGCGAGTGACTGATAAGGACTATTTTTGATTCATTATTTTATTTTATTGATTGCATCGAGTGTAGCACTGTACGTTCATATAAATTTATAAAACTTTATCTCAAATAATATGATTTGAATGAATCAAAAAGAATTAATAGATATATAAAAAAAATAATTTCACTTGATGAAGACGTAATTTTTGAAATGTTTTTTAAAAACACTAAAAGACAATATTAATACATGATTGATCATTTGATCGAAAAATCAGTTTCATGTTAATTGCAATGTGGATCTGGAGCAAAACATGTCCTTAAATAAATGCTTAAATCTCCCATCGTGATAAATTCACAAAATTTTGTTGTTTCATCGTTAATAATACTGATCATTAATTAATGACTTTTAAACGAACAGCCTTGGTAAATAAAGACAATTTAAGCAAATGGATTGACTTGATAGATAAATGACTTGTTAACTTCTAGTACAGAACTCTACCATTTATTATCAACTTTAAATAAATTACGAATTACACCGAAAGATATTGTTTCACCACAAACAAGATCATTATTTCAAGAGACTAAATACCATATTACTAGAATACCTAGATTTCTATATAAAAATATATTCCATACATTTAATGAGTACCAACACGGTGATTAGAAATAGGTAAGTAATTGTCTTATCTTACGAAATTATACTAACAAAGCCTGCAAAATCTACTTGAAACTAAGCTTGCTAACTATCTAAATTAATATTACTATCTGCATTATATTAAATTCGTTAATTACATTCAAATTGAAAAGAAAGGCACTTTAAATATATCTATTTTGTTTCATAGAATGTATATATATTATATTCACACATCTAATGTCTGCTTGGTCATAAATAAAAAATGTACAAATAATACAGAAAAAATATCAGCTCTATGTAGTTGACATAATAATCGAAGAGGGAATCCTGTCATGTCACTTTAGTAAAGTGTTCAGAACGTCAGGTTAATTAATGTGATTTGCGTTTAAAATCCATTGAAAATTCTTTAAAAATTCTATCTATATATAAGTGCAAAAAAGGTCTCAATAAATAATGTAACAAAGTGTAGAACTTCTTACAATTAGGGACAAGCTAGGAAAACGACATGATCATAAAAAGAAAGTAAAGATTAACACCAAGAGCATTCTAAAAGTTCCCTTTCGCAATGTTTAAAAGTGGAAATGGTTATTTGTGTTATGTGAATCTTAAGACATATAATTCATCTTAAGTTACTATGATATTATAATTTATATCATATATAATTCATCTTTAATAACTATTATGTAGTTAATATCTTTTTACTCTTAATAATATGAATTAACATTGTAATATGAACACACAGTG
This sequence comes from Colias eurytheme, assembly GCA_907164685.1. Taxonomy (NCBI): domain Eukaryota; kingdom Metazoa; phylum Arthropoda; class Insecta; order Lepidoptera; family Pieridae; genus Colias; species Colias eurytheme. The sequence goes on along the minus strand of CAJQZN010019476.1, from coordinate 10,619 downwards.
ATAAAGGAATAAAAACACAATATATCTATTACTAGTGGTCCACCCCGGCTTCGCCCGTGGTACATATTTCGCAATAAAAGGTAGCCTATGTCCTTTCTCGGGTATCAAAATATCTTCATACCAAATTTCATGCAAATTGGTTCAGTAGTTTAGGCGTGATTGAGTAACAGACAGACAGACAGACAGAGTTACTTTCACATTTATAATATTAGTATGGATTAGTATTTTTTAGTATTTTTTTTTAGTTAGCTGCAGACTGTGTGTCTTTGATTTAATGTTGTATTTGTTAGTGGTGGTTGCCTATAATTGTGACAGCACTATGTCTACGATTGTAATTACTTTAATGCTTTTATCTATGTATCAGTGTATGTCATGTTGGTGATCCTTAATGAAATAAATAAATAAATAAATACCTACTCGTAAGTACCTATTATAATAATGAATGTAGTGTGTGAAAGTACTTATAGCAACAATTTCTACATGTGACAAGAGTTCATTAAAATACATGAATTATAATGACAAAAGCCATCTCATATTTATGTCCAAAGATAACCAGTAGATATATATCAGCAGAATATATAACAAAGAACTTTCCAATATTATCTTTCATCTCCATTTAAAGTGCATAGAATGAATTCGTTTAAAATGTTGCAAATAGCTTTTAAAGTCGTTTTCATATTATCGGATCCCCCATTTTAAACGTCAATATCTTAGCCTGGCTTATGCTGACGGCCTTTGATATGAAAAGTCGTTTATCACACCATTTTAAAGGAAAAATATCATGTATTTTTGCGATATTGCATTTTCTATTTATTCTACATGTATTCAAGTTTCTGTGAAGATATTTGTTTGTTTATTTATTGTTACGTCGCGTAGTTGAAAAGAGGAAGTTTATTTCGAAGGTATAAGTATAAGTATTACAGAGAGATAAATATATAGAGAAACAGAGTAAATAAGCTTTTACATATGTGGATTCTGTGGATTGAATTTACTTACTACTGACTTTCTTTCTCGAATTTAAAGTGAATAAGTTATTAACGAGTTCATTATAGGATTTTATGTGGTTACATTACACATTAATTAAAGTTGTATACTTACAGTAGGTATGTATAATCTGTGTTTTCAAAATCAAACGTTAAAAACAAACTTCAACTTTCGCTACATTAAGAATGTCTTTAAAAAAATAAATAAAAAGTAAATACAGCTACCTACGTCTTGTATTAAATCACTAGCTTACCGCCCGCGGCTTCGCCCGCTTTGTCTAAAACCTAAATTATATATTAAAACCTTCCTCTTGAATCACTCTATCTATTAAAAAAAAACCGCATCAAAATCCGTTGCGTAGTTTTAAAGATTTAAGCATACAAAGAGACATAGGGACAGAGAAAGCTACTTTGTTTTATACTATGTAGTGATGATGATGATTTCTTGCACGTAAATGAATGAAAACAACTAATAGTGTTGTATACTTATGAAGAACACTATATAATAGGTATACACAAAGTATGAACGAAGTATATCCAACGGGCATCATCTCTTAATTTAAGATCTTGGAGTGCAGCAATTTCCCAGATTTCATCTCAGAATTGTTTCACTAAATGCATTGTGATTTACACAAGAGCTTCATTATATTACTCCTAATGGTTTTATGTATTATTTCCTTATTTTTGTGAGGATTTTAAGGTAAAAATAAAGATCATTAGGATCCTTAGAAGCAGATAAAGTGTAGTAACATTATTTAAGGAAGAATAGGTCGTTTAAAATTACTTCATAAGGCTGAATATAAAATTTAAAATACACGCAACGACTTATTTTTTTAAATAAAGTATTTTTATTATTGAGCTGAAAATGTGGATAAATTATTATTGAAAATAAATATGGAATAATTTTACGTTAAATAGTATTGTTAAAAATATGGAATGTACCTTTATAAGCAGACTAATATATTAACTCAGCTGCACTTAAAATAAATTTTAAACAACAATAAAATTTAAATAAAAAAGCGAAAAATAGATTTACATATTTCACACAGTAGTTAAATAATGAACAATACGGAGTGCAAAGTCCGTATATTTAAAGCAATGTTATTCGTAATTGTAGTCTAAAGTACTGGAGTGTCAGCTGCGACACTGAAGTTAGGTTGTTAACACGTCCTACGGTCTTATTTATGTGAATAACACTTTATAAATACTAAAAGATATGAATACTAGTACATTTTTAATAGGAAAACTTACAACGAATTGTAATATGTACATGAATGTTACAGGTGGGCTTTTATTTTCTAGTAAGTAGGTACATTTAATCTTCTTATATATAAAAATGAATCGCAAAATCTGTTGGTAAGCGCATAACTCGAGAACGGCTGAACCGATTTCGATAATTCTTTTTTTATTATATTCCTTGAAGTACGAGGATGGTTTTTATGTAGAGAAAACGTAAATATGTTTACTCCGCCACGGGCGAAGCCGGGGCGGACCGCTAGTTATATATATATTAATACAATTAAACGAAATAATAGTTAAAGTTGTATGGTATTTTATTACTGAGGAATAGTTTAACAGAATTAGAGTTGGGTACAAAATAAAACACAATTTGGGAACAATAATGTTTAATTCATATACTTCAACAAGAAAATTATTAAAACTCACGCCATAATACACGGAAACATATAATGTATTTTAACAAACTGACTACATAAAAGCAATATTCTAAATTCAGATCGGTAGTTCATGAAATAAACAACAAACTTCGAAACTTCATAATTCCAACACGGATTAATACCAGAAATATCACTGAATACAAATTGTTCGAAAGGGAACTACCGTCAATAAGTCAATCAAATTCTATTCAAACCTTCTATTCAAGCTTCTAAAGGTCGTTTTACTTCGAAGAAATTCACGTGTGTTATTTATCTGTAATAAAAATAATATCAAATATTCTGTAGTTATTAGGGATTGCAATCCGGAAAAACGGATCCGGTAATCCGGCGGATCCGGCATCATTTAATGGTTACCGGATCCGGTACCAATATACCGGATCCGAACACCGGATCCGGTGCTAGCAGTTTGTGCGAAAATAATCATGATTATCTATTTGCTGACAATAAAGCCGACAAGTGTAGAAGCTGAAAGGGCCTTTTAGGCCGCAGGCTATATTTGCAGCTCTATTAGAAGTCGTTTAGCTGATGACACAATTAACAATATTTGTTTTCTACGATCTTATTTTCAAAATCAATATTGATTTTCTTTTAATATTTATATTTTTTTACAATTATTACTTAAAATAATTATTTATCGTAAGTTGATTAAACTAAAGAGTTCTAAACTCATTATTGTGATAATTTTACGTAAGGGTAATTGTATCTATTAGATATTATAGTTACTTTATAATTAATATTGTTACTTATAACTTGATCTATATGTGAAAGTGAAATCTAGAAAGACTGAGCTACTCGTTACGTCGTAAAATTATTACTAGTTACCTACACTACTAAATTTTAATTGTTTTCTTGTTGCCTATTTGTCTTAACGTTGGTTAGGAAATAAAGTCGATTTTATATATTTTTGATTTATTTTTTATAAACTACCTGCATATAAGTGCAGTGACACTTGATTAACTCACTTATTTTGTACTAAAAAGCGAAAATCATCTTGATTTAATCAATCCGGACGGATCCGGTCGGATCCGGCCGGATTGATGGGAATCCGGTCGTATCCGGCCGGACTGAAAATGACGCCGGATTGCAATCACTAGTAGTTATGCTTTACATATTCTTAAGTTCCTATATATTAAGTTACAATAAAAAAACATAAATTCAATAAGACTTCTTCCAGCATCATTATAACATACTAAACAATACTAAGCAATAACATTATTTTATCCAGCTTAAAATATTTCTAATAAACAAAGCCTGTAAATCACGAAAAACACTTTTAATTTCTCCCACGAACGTGCACTAAATTTACCTAAAACATGTAAATTGTAAAGTTAATTTTAACGAAAAGTGACCCTAATAAAACAATTAATTTGCAAACAGAATGTAATCTAAGGAAGATCGCAAGCCAATTTGAAATTTAATTATTAACCCAGTTCACAATTTATGATTTGTTTACTGCGCGTATGAGAGTATGCTTGAAATTAAATTTCACATTATTCATGTAGTTCTGTAACTGTAATTGCACATATATTAAAATACTATGTAGTAGCAATTAGTATTTAGGTAAGCAAAATTCGTGCACTGTTTAAAGCTACTGAATCAATGTAACGAAATTATTTTATGTGAAGAAGTGATACTATTCCTTCCATTAATATATAAATTTCTTTAATTTTGAAGATAAAAAACTACACAAAGGTAGAACAGGTTGATACACTAAGTAGAATAAAAAAAAGACGTGTGGCACTCGGGGACTGCCGCGGTAAAGCTATTGCATGCTATGCCTTCAAGCCACACCTCCGCGCCCGTCGGAGTGGGGAGCGTGAGGTTTTTCGTTACGGAATTTCTGGATTCGGTCCCCGCGCTCAAGGCCCGCGATAGAAGCTATGCAATAGCTTAAAAACTTATATGTAACAAAGCGAACATAAAAATAGCACCTCTCGAAGTCTCACATAAAATAACCTAAAAGTTAAAACTAACCATAGACATAAAGAGAACATAGAGGATATTGGTATCTTGGTATTGGTATTACTGAATGTGCAGCTTGCAAATTTGCATGCTGCACATTTAGTAATAACACAAGGTAGGTACTACATACTGCAGGGAAGAGAAATTTCCAGAAACTCTTTTCGTGAGATAACATTCCCTTGGCACGATACCAAACAAGTTGTATGGTTTTACAAATAATACAAAACTCAGGTAGGAATATCGTAAATTTCAAACACCAATATCGTTATAATTATCAACGGAATACTCGATTTAAATAAGAATGAAGGATTTTGTAGAGCTATAATATAATATTATTGTTTTTCGTTTCGTTTTCATTCCAGCTTTTCAGGGCGTCCTCCAAAGATTTCCATGTCAACCGATCACCAGCGGCCTGACTCCAGCGACTCCTAATGTATTTTATTTAGTGTGAACTAAAAAGCAAATGATAAAATTGCATAATATGATTTATATCTATAAACAGATAAACAATTGTCGCAATAATGAATAAGATATTGAAAATTGGAATTTTGTCGTCAAAAATTAATAGATTTCTTTTACACAAAGGGCTAAACGCATAATAAATAACATTTCAAAATCCCCGTACAAATGTGCATACTTACCGTCAGAAATAAATTTAAAACGCAGGAAAAGCACTTATGGTCTGAAGATAAATTTGTGTGTTGCTAAGCTAAAGTGTGCCAAAATTGTTTAAAACATTTCACTGCTTCAGTAAAAAAGTTGTGAAAACAATTTACGTAATTGAATCTTGGTATAAGAATAACATCTTTAAACTAAAGTGAGATGTTATGTTAGAAGATACGTTTTTATATCCACAATAATATTGTGAAGTTCAATGTAGCATTTTGTAATAAATCTTCTTGTGAAGCTTGTCAGTCCATAGTGTAGAAAGCCCTGAAAAAAGAACAAAATTATTGTTGAAAGATAGTCTATTTGTGGTCTATTTATTATTTTGACAGATCAATACCCATAGGAAACCTTATAACCACTTATATAGAAATAAGAGAACAACATTTTTGGTAGCCTTAGTGTCCAGGCAATCGATAAAAGGCATCAAGAAAAATAAATACTATTTGCCAGGACGACTTTTATTTATACACATCATTTATGCAAATTACCTTATTTCTATTACACGCTGTATTTCAAAAGAGCGTTATTAGAACCCATAATTTTTCACATTTCTCAGTTAAATTTACAATCATAACCTTTTCTTTTACATTTTATTGTAGGCTTAAATCGTGTTGTTTTTTTATTATCCTCTAGCACGCATTGGTATGACAGTATTGTTTATTTAAGGGTAAAGGTAGTTTGTAAACCTACTAACAATATAGCTTTTATATTGTAGTTCCTAAAGGTAAAAATGATAATATCAATGAAAGTACCTACCTATAGAGTTTACATACCTACGAGAATCAAAACTAATTTTGTGTAGCTGATATTTTTAATTTTATCGGAATACAAATTAACTTACAGTATAGAACAAACCCCATAAAGTGTATAAACATGTATATTTAGAAAGTGCCACCTACATGATGCAAGATTTTTGTTGCGTACAATAATATTAAAACAATAAATGACTGTCATCGTCTAAACACACTTTTGCTCTACTAGACGTCTTTTTCAATAACATATTTACATATGATATTATCATAGTTCAAGAGGAACGTTTATAGATATAATATGTATAATTGCGTCAGTTTGAAGCCGGTACCGCCGCTAGTAATTATATGATTATTTTATCAAAAGATTGCGAAGATGATTTCACAAATTGAGCACTGAACAAATGCAAGTCCGATATAACTGAACGCTTTTCCATTTGCATCAGTCATGGCTCCAGCTCGTACATGCATGGAAAATAACTTCGACATTAGGTTAGGCGGCGTGTACAATGGGTTATAATATTTTAGTTTAGCGAACATTGTTAGATTTTTACGGCGTTTAATCAACATTAATTGTATTTGAATTTTATAATTTATTACCTTTATACATATAATTGACGTATACGCCGTAAAATAGATAATCTATACTTATATTATAAAGAGGAGAGGTTTGTATGTATGTATGTATGGTTATCACGACTGGACCGATTTTGATGAAATTTGGCTCAGACAATCTTTAGACCCTGAGAAAGAACATAGAGCCAAGCCGGGGCGGACCGCTAGTAGAGTAATATAGAGATAATCAGGTCATAATGTTTACGTTTCAGAGGTGTGAATTAACGAATAAAATATAATTTGCACCAGAAATAACACGGACAGTAATAATGCTATTTGGGGAAGATGTGTAAAATAGTAGTTAAATTATTGTAAGTATTATATTTGGTAAAGACTTGGAAATCATAAAAATAAAAGTTAGTGCTACAAGCAAAACCACACAAGATGTGATCAATGTTTATTATACTGGAAAATTCATTACTTCAAAGGAATAGTTTGTTAAGGAGAATGCAAACTTAGATCCACTTGTACATTCTAATACAAGTTAAACGTTTCAAACTCTTTACATTGTATTCAATCCGTCCTTTTAACTAAACCAATTCAGGACGTAGTTAATAGCCAATTAAAAACTTACTGAAGAATGACTTTACTAACATATTATGTTCCAATTTAGTCATTTTTCCGTTAGTTTAGTTCCTGTAACTTTATACTGTATTCACATAATCTTAGCTAAAATATATAAAAATTAAGAACTTTTGATATTGTATAAAAATAAAATCTATACTAATATTATAAAGCTGAAGAGTTTGTTTGTTTGAACGCGCTAATATCAGGAACTACTGGTCCGATTTGAAAAATTATTTCGGTGAGATAGCCCATTTATCGAGAAAGGTTACAGGCTATATTATATCATCACGCTAAGACCAACAGGAGTGGAGACACGCGGGTGAAACTGCAAAGCGCAGCTAGTTATAATTTAAAAATGAAAATAATAAATAAATTTCAGTGTACAACCAGCCCATTTCTCAGCGCCACTCACGTGATTCTATCTAGGAAATAGAACCGATTTCAAACCTTTAGTAGGTAACGTAAGTTATTTCAAGACCCGTATAGAGGTCATAGGATACAATTTCAAATCGAAAATTTGCTGGTTCGCTATATTGTTGGGAAGTAAGAAGTTCAAATTTATAGCGTTATATAAGTTTTCTTCTTTAAATGCAAGCTGACTTAAGAAGTAGTTGGGTAATATTTTGGCAAAATATGGTTCTAGTTGAAACATAAAACTCAATAATATATGATTATATGCATTTTGAAATATATTTGTGTTCGTAAAATAATTATCGGTTTACGAAACTACATCAATATCAAAGTTGTCAAAACAACCACCACCAAAAATAACACAATTACAAAACTAAATGCACCAGCATTAAAATTGACCAACGAAAAATAAAATCCAACTATAAACTACGTCTAGTTGCCGAGTTTAACAGAAATACAAATGACGTACAATTCATCATGTGTGTTTTCACGATCGAGTCATTGGCATAAAGCCATAAATTTCTCTAATTTTATAGCGTTAAGGTCTGTTCAAACCGGAGATCCGCTACCGCCGCGTTATCCCGATGGGTACGCGTTTAAGTCTCATACGCTTAGAATATCTACATAATTTAATTATAAGCTAGAATAATATAAATAAATAATAAATCAATATTAAAGGACAATATTACACAAATCGACCTAGTTCCACAGTAAGCTCAATTAAGGCTTGTGTTGTGGGTACTAGACGACGATAAATATAATAATTTATAAATACATATATAGATAACCCCAGACCCAAGAACAAATAATCGAGTTCATCACACAAATATTTGCTCTGAATTCCGGGGATCGAACCCGGGACCGTCGGCTCAGTAGGCAGTTACTTTACCACTGCGCCAACCGCGACGTCGTAGAATAGAAACGCCATACGTGTAAAAACACGTTCCGAGTGAAGTCAGCTAATTAGCCGGGTTGCGTTTAGTCGGTTACGTTGCTAGCTCTTTTCGGCTAATGGTTTAAACTTTAAATGTATATTGTATCTTTGTCTTACTACGGAGAACGTGAATGTGTACGATACTACGTATGTGTGTAGAATGTTTATGTAGATAACGCGGAACGGCTTTACCTGCTAGTTTGTTCGCATATACCGCTTCTACGTCAGTTTATATGCTATTGTATTGTAAGCTCTTACGTAGTAAATTACTTAGAGACTCTAATCGCGTACCCATCGGGATACCGCTACACACGGCGGTAGCGGATATCTCTCCGGTTTGGATATGCCTTAATGCTAGGAAACCAACCGTCTTCACCAGGGTATGATTAATGTAAACACTGCATTAGTTTACTAGGATATGTCACCAATTCAACAACATGCTGCCCACGAATCTCTGGTTTTGTAACACACTTTTAAATAGTTCTGCTTTGATAAGACGACAGATCACATTTGTTTTGCGAGATATAATGGACTATATTTTAGATTTGATGAAAGTTATGAAGATTCAAAGCTGTGGCTTCCCTACAGTTTAAAGCGTGTACTATTTAGAAATATTAGCCTGTTTTGCACAAATACCTAATTTATTTTTTAAATTGACCTTATTGACTTTATTTATAAATCCTTCGCAAAGCAAGAAAATCCATATCACTAGTTGAACTACGCGGCACCTGTCGGCAAGTTACTGTCTTATTAGTCTGACAACTTATACTGAAATTAATATTCATCTAGATCCGTCCAGCGGTTTTTTCGTGAAGTACTAACAAACATACATACATACATCATCCCAAAACATTTAAAGCATCAGTAGGATTATTAAGAGCAATCAAGTACACGTAGCACAGACCTTTATAAATATTCGTAAACAGTTGCAAGTGTTTGCAGTTCATTAGTCTATTTGTTCGGGACGCGACCATTAAATGTGCAAAATTTATCGCTTCAAGCATTGTATCCTTTGGCAACGTTAAACGGCCGTCGTTGTGGTTTCCTTTATGAGGAAGGTTTTTTTATAAGAAATAAGGTTATAAAGTATCCTGTAGTGATTTTTGTTTACTAATGATAATAGAAAGAATTTATTATTGTATATTTGATACGAATAATTGAAGCTACTACGGAGGTGTTTTCAAAATTGAAATTCGGCAGTAGTAAGCGATATTATTTTTGAGGTTTATTCTTTATATGGTATTGTTTTATTTCAGGTTTACCTCGGCGGTTGGATACTCTACTGGCGTACTCTATAGTATTGAAAAATGAAAAAAAGCTGATGTTGTTCGGAACTAATCAGAACTATAACAACAGGGCAACGGATAGGTACAGCTATATATGGATTGCTACGAAGAACTACTACGAATATATACGAATTTGTAAAATTAAAATTCTTACAGTGGTATTATTTGTAACGTAAAATTTAAGCTTAAAATGAGACATTTCCAGTATCGTAAACAATTAGGTATTATTTTATGAAATATATTTCTGTATACTTCTAAGTAACGATACTATAAAAATAGTATACATCGTCTGTTAAATAAATAAATGTAAATGAAAAATTAACCATTTTGTTTATTTTTATTCTACCCTCTTCGAACTGAACTAAGAACAATTACCAGGTAAGTACTAAATGTTATTCCAGTAAAATAAAATTAGCTCGTATTCCTCGAAAGGTACGTAAAAATATCCAATTATATGAAGAGCATTATTCTTTACTTGATTTTCTTTTTGGTAAAATTTTGTTTTTCTTCGTCTATGCTATGCTCGTTTTTTAATTTAATTTTATCGAAAAAATTCTCACTCGCATTTTTTTATCCATTTTAAAAGGTTGAAAAGTTTTAATTTTATGGTGTAATTGCCAACGGAATACATAATAGACTGGAGTAGATAATTTTTGAAACAAAAAAAAATCGCAGTCGGATGAAACCCATTAGAAAAGGAAGGGAATATGATAAAAATGTAAGGAAAAATAAATTACGGTCAATCCGAGTTCGGGAAGCGGGAGGGG
>CAJQZN010019474.1:0-22815 GCA_907164685.1 Colias eurytheme | reverse complement strand
TTTTTAATCTAATTCTATATATTCATTTTAAATTAGTGATATCATATAATATTGTTGGAAAAATTGTTTGTATTTACGGAAATTAAATAAATGTATTCTTAGATTAAAATTATTGTAAAAATAAATAAGTCCCATCGTTAATTTAAGGGTTCCTAATCAAAAAAATAAAAAAATACCTTCTAGGATCACTTGCTTAGCCGTTAGTCTGTCTCTCTGTCTGTCTATCTTTCAATATCCTTTTTCTCAAACACGCGTGGAGATATCAAGATGAGATTCTTTATCGAATACTTCTACCGTTCCTTTAAATAAAAAAAAAGTCAATGAAAACAACACAGGCTACTTTCCTTTACTTCCTTTGGTTGATTCTTGAAATGATTGTATGAAATACCATCTCATAGCACAAATAAAGGACAAATTGTGAAAAGCATAAATTTAAAGTGTCAACAAGTTTATAGGGATACATCGGTTGACGACTCCGACTTGCACTTGGCCAGTTATTTATTAATAAAAAAATAATGTAATATTAATAAAAAAACCTACATTCCGAAAATAAAAAAACATCCTAGCACGAATCATTTCATTTCCGTGTTCTCGGTACTTATGTTTGAGCTCTCATCTCAATTAGAAAATTTTAAATATACTTTTCATCATTTGTGAACAGGTTCGTGGTAAAATATTTAATAATAATATTTATCTACTGGACTATTTAGGTACGTCGGTCGGTCGTTTCAGCCGTGGGACGTCCACTGCTGGACAAAGGCCTCCTTCAGAGTTTTCCACCACGACCGGTCACCGGCGGCCTGCATCCAGCGGCTCCCTGCCGTACGTTTAGGTACGTGCTTTTGGCAGAATAAATTGATACACTCTAAAGTTAACTCTGGACTTGAGTCCAAATCATGCCAGTAACCGTTGGCAAACAAGAAAATGTGTTCAGTAGTAATGATACTACTTATATTTCTTATTGGTTATAGTCCAATAATAAACGGAGTGCCGCAGGGGGCTATTTTGGGACCTAAATTAATCAATTTAGGAACCTAAATTATCAATTTAAAAATATATCGTCAGAATTCAACACGATTGTGTATGATAAACATAAGCATATTATTTTAAGCTATGCTTTAATATCCTGGATACAAATCAAGAAATTAATTTCACTCTTATTTCTATTTCAGATAGTGTGAGGTGCGATTTTAGAATGTATGACTGACATCAAGAAATTCCCCAAATGAAATGACCATTGGATATATTAATAAACAGACAGATATAGTCAAGAAAAAAGAATTAAATATCGCAAGCAAACCCATCGGACATGTATTATAGTGAAAAAATTAATGCGATTAGTGATAAACTGATAAAACCATGATAAAACAAAGATAGACAATTCCTGAAGATACACTAATTATCATTTTGAAAACATCGTGATGATATTGAAGACGTTGCAATGGACAAGTAAGTGATAATATTAATGAAAAAGTTAACATTTATTATTAGTTTTACCACAGATAATATAGTTTTATAGATTTATGTTTTGCTCTAGATATGAAATCTGTTGAAGCTGCACCCAATCAATATAAAACATGTTTTACCATCCTAAACCATACAAAAATTTTAAAATGTATTTCTACAATAAAAAATTCTGATTATGAAGTACACTAACAATAATATATATGTAATACTTTATAATGGGTCACAAATTAGTTGTAGCGTAGGCTCACGATATGGGCTTCAAAAGCGAATCGCGGAGGTAGATAGAGAAAATGTATCTACGTTAACAATATCGCTTTAAAAATCTTGTTGAACGTAAAAAGTGGGAACTTATCGTTTTTTTCATTATTAAAAGAAATTATAATAAAACTAGCCGCTCCGCGTGGTTTCACCCCCGTGGCTCCTCTCCTGTTGGTCGTAGCGTGATGGTATATAGCCTATGGTATATAGCCTATGGTATATAGCTATGGTATATAGATGGTATATAGCCTATGGTATATAGCCTTCCTCGATAAATGAGCTATCTAACACCGAAATAATTTTTCAAATCGGACCAGTAGTTCCCGAGATTAGCGCGTTCAAACAAACAAACAAACTCTTCAGCTTTATAATATTAGTATAGATTTGTATTTTTACCCATGTATGAAACTTTTAGGGTTGTTTTACATGACAACAACGTATGATATTATATTATGTCCCTTGGGATAGATAAGAGGTGATAAGCTACTTAACGTGGCACGTAAGTCTAGCGGTGACCTTCAATGTTATACGGCAAGTTCGCCTTTATTTCGTTCAAACAGAACCCCTCCACTTCAAGGTGAGCGCTTAACTTACGTGCCGTGAGTTTTACCATGGTGATTTATCTCATTCCCGTTGAATCTGTATCATGTTAGTTACACCACGTATAACTATAGAACGACAGGACGAATTTTAATGATGATTATTTTTTTTCGGTTTGTTTCCGGGTTTAAATGATAGTAGGTGTTTATTTTTTGAAAATGCTGTGGAGCTAGGGCACATGGCTAGTTATATAATATATAACATGATAATTAAAAACGGAGGGCGTTTAATCCTACATAAATTGGACATTCTTTTTCAATAATAAAAAGCAATTAATGTGGACTGATGATGATTATGATAAAAAAATAAAAATGATATGTTGATAATTCGGAATCTCAGCGATAATATATAGATAATAATAAATAGACACTTATTATTATGTATTATATTGTATTAAGAGGAGGCTCCCTAAATTTTATGTGAATTTGCATTAATATTCTGAAACAGTCACACATACAATCAAAATGGAACTTTAGTATATATGATTTATTGGGTCTTTTTCTTTCCATGTACAAGACAGTTACGTAATTGAAACATTTTCGCTCGATTCATTTCTAATTAAAAAATTATGCCTCTTTTAAGGATTATTACATTTTTTAGGATTTACTTGGCTTTATGTCTAAAATAAATGTTAACAGTAAGGGCCTGTTCAGTGCGACGCGGATGACCTACGCGTACGTCCGCGACGGACGGTCAAATGTATGAAGCCTTACAGCGCGTTCAGAGCGACGCGGAGAGCTATCCGCGCGCGGTCGAAATCGCTCCGCGCCGCTCCTCCGCGCCGCGGATGTCCGCGGGCGGACGGTGCTTGGTTCTAATGTATTTGTTCAGTGCTCGGCGGACAACAGTCACGCGGAGCGGATGTAAAGTACTGTCGTTGTCATGGCGGCTGCGTCAAATGTGCAAACCGAGAGGGTTACAGTCGATCCCGATCCGCATCGCACTGAACGACAAAATCATCCGCGACGGACGCAAAACCTAGTCCGCGTGCGGACGGTCCGCGTCGCACTGAATCGGGCCTAAGAAAATATAGTTTACTATCCAATCCCAAGATATTTTTTCTCTAGATCAATTATTACTTTAGTTATAAACGAAATAAGAATTGAGACTTACGAGATAGTTTCGAGCTTGAACGCCATCAAAGAGCGCACGCGATATTCAACTTTATTACGGCTGAGTTAAGTTAGCGTCAAGCACCGTAGCGCGCGGTCTAACCGGTCTCTAGTGCCAGAAATTATGTTATGGTCTATGGAGCCTCCTCTCAACTAGATAATATTTCGCACGACTGAAAAATAAGTACCTACTAAACCATTTTTATAATTATTTAATTCAGAATTTGTTTTTCGTGTAAATTTAAATAACTTTGTTTTGTGGCGAAAACTTGGTAAATCCGTATTTCTTATGCATATAAATAAAATATTTTGTAAAGAAGAAAAGAAATGAAAATAAGTTAAGCTTGGACAAGCATAACCACAGCACATCACCATAGTACCTATAAAACAAAGTCGCTTTCCCTGTCTCTATGTCCCTATGTATGCTTATATCGTAAAAACTACGCAACGGATTTTGATCAATGACTCTATTATACTAGATTTTGATGCGGTGTTTTGCGGGTGAAGCCGTGGGCGGAAAGCTAGTTAGTAATATAATATTTATACACCCGAACCTAGATAATAATCGTGATGTACAGTATATTAGGATTTGTATTATTATGATTCATAAAGTATGATAAATAATTCCTTCGGTTTTAAATTTTTATCAATGAAGGATAGATATAAAGATAATATTTAATTATCATGTGCGCTTATTTTAAATTAACTCAATTTATAATTTAATATGTTATGTAATGAGTGCTTACAAAGAAAATTGATAATCATAATAATTTGATTAACTGCAAATATACAACTCCTTATATTATACTAGCTTTCCACCCGCGGCTTCGCCCGTGTTTTCAAAGAAAAACCCGCATAGTTCCCGTTCCCGTAGAATTTCCGGGACAAAATCGCAATTTTGTTACTTGTTCAAATTTGTTACTCGTTCACGCAAATACTACTGAACCGATTTCAATGAAATTTAGCACACATATAGAGGGTAACTTGGATTAACACTTATGATAGGTTTTATCCCGGAAATCCCACGGAAACGGGAAATATGCGGGTTTTCCTTGGAAAGCTAGGGCGAAGCCGAAGCGGAAATCTAGTATTCTATAAAGATGAGCAAGCCATACTAAAAACTTAATATTCAAGAGTACATATTAGTACGTGCATAATAAATATTTAATGCTTTTTTTTTAGATTTTCTATGCCCCAAATGACAAAAATTTGGCACAATATTAAAACTTTCATGAACAATTAAGAGATACCATAAAAATTACTTTTTGTTTTTCACTTGCACCACTAAATTTGTAAATTTTAAGTGCATCATAATAACATTATTATTATCTTCACCACTGTTTAGTTGTATTATTGAACAATTAAATAATTCTAATAATTCTAGTCCCTTCAATTTCACAATAATAAGAAAATAATAAAAAAAAATCGCCTTCTATAATTATTCTGCAATAATAGCGTTATGCGTAAGGAGGAAAATTAAAACCAAATCAAACAGTCAATTAAAAAGATATGGACGTAGTTATCTTATTATTCAATTAAACAAAAAAATTGTGAAAACGTTGTAATAACATTTTGCTCTACTAAAATTGAGCGGGCTCAATTAATTCTCCACTTGCACTTATTTCGTTGTAGGATCGTTCCAAACGCTTTAATAAATCTTATCTCTCTCTCTCTCTCATCTCATCTTATCTTCAAATCATGGTAATCTTCGCCACAATTGTATACAGAAGCTATTTTATCATTTTTTCTTCATATTATGTCAAGTCCTAGGTACCGTGTATTTTATTTTACCCATCACCATCATAAGAACATTATTCGGAATCATGTAGAAATGTTATTTTAGAATATCATCAATGGAAAATATAGTTACCTAACCTAACCTAACCTAACCTAA
This sequence comes from Colias eurytheme, assembly GCA_907164685.1. Taxonomy (NCBI): domain Eukaryota; kingdom Metazoa; phylum Arthropoda; class Insecta; order Lepidoptera; family Pieridae; genus Colias; species Colias eurytheme. The sequence continues at coordinate 17,484 of CAJQZN010019474.1, read as the reverse complement.
CCTAACTATATATTAACGCGTTATTGTATTATTTTAAAATAATATTTTGGCGAATTAATTAGGTAAGTCCAATCTAAGATAAAAAAATGTCGTTAAAGATATAATTAGGAGATTAAATAGTTATTATGCAAAGAGATTCTAATCACTTATCACATTCAAACTCAAACTCAAACATTTATTTATTCAATTAGACTTCTTCTAGAAGCACTTTTGAAACGTCATTACATACTTATATTAACATTTACCACCGATTCGGAAAGCAGTATCTCAGGAGAAGAACCTCCATCCATTAATGCCTTCATCGATTTTATAGTAAAAGTGAAGTCCCATGTCCCCTAGTGGGGTAAGGGGCAGATGCATTATACATCTGTTTCACTGATCGATTTTCTTTAGGGACAAGTAGGTGATCAGTGTGTCCTACCAGTACCTGTGGCCTACCAGACCGAGACATTTTTTTTCTTCGTCTCCACCGGGAATCGAACCCAGGACCCCTCGGTGCTACGCTCACGCGTCAACCACTGTACCGATGAGGCGGCCAAAAGATTTTGTAGTAGCAATTTATTTATTCAATAAGACTTCTTCTAAAAGCGCTTTAATCGTCATAACAGTTTTTATCACTGATTCAGAAAGCAGAAAACTCCATAGTTGCTCTTTTAAAATCATGTCAATAAATAGTATTGTTTTCCATAATTCCAGAATAAATTGAAACAGATAAATATAAAAGTCACATGTAAAGATTTGAACCTCCAAAGGCAATAATTGACACCAATTAGGCACTAGTTAGTTATAAATTTTTCTAAGTTTGATTAAGAGTTTTAAAATGGAATTAATCTAGTTTTAAATCTCCCAAAAACTTTTCAGAGAAACTACCAGGCGAATTGTCACTGGACTACCTATATGTATATAAATATATTTATTGAAATAAAAAAATATGGTGTGGTGATAAATATGAGAAAAGTTACATTAGTTTTTAATTTTTGGTAACTAATGTGTTTTACATGATTTAAACATTTAATATTTTTCTATTCTTAGGTTGTTATGGGCAGAAAGGCAGAAAGGAGCTGGTTGTGTTCACCAGTTTTCAGAAATATATGAAGTTTTGAAAGTAATGAAGACAGAATAATGAAAGAACATGATCATCTGAAACAGAAATATTCTGGAGCAGTAGAAACTAGAATTTCTACTAACTGGCAACTAAAATCTGATGAAGGTTTACATGAGATAGGTGAGTCAAATTTTATAAGAATAAACCCTCCAATTATTATATATAAAACAAGGCTTTTGACTGCGCTGTATTGGTGATTCAAAATAAAATCAATATTATTTATTTCTTTCCTTTACATTAGGTCTTAAACAAATTTGTGATTGGAACACTCCTAGTAAGCAAATAAAATGCTTGTGTCAGGAGGTTCCGCTCTTCCTTAACACTATTACAGAAACAGAAATAAAACAATATGAATGAATACAATGCAAAAACATAAAAGAAAAGAGATAGAACTACTGATAGAACTACTTTTAACTTATCAAATATTCATGCTTATAATAAAGGAATTGTGTGGATTCCCTATAATTTTCGACAGTCCACATAGAACTTTATCTTATGCTAGTATTTCAAACCCATACTTATGTTATTAGTTTTAACTAAGAAGTAAGAAGCTAATTGAAACGAACTTTTTTGCTATTATATTGGCATACATTTTATGTCCCTTGACAAAATCCTATGAGGAATAGGCACGTGTCCCTGCTATGGGCTGATGATGATGATGATGATGACATATTTCATTCCTTTCACAAGGCCCAGCTTATGTAAGCGATCGGTGGATGTAAACATGGACTTAGATTATCTAGATTTGTAATAAGAAGAAGAAATTGTTGAACCCTGTTGAACCACAATAAGGTTGTAATTTTAAATAAAAGTAAATTTAAACGGATGCAACTTTATTTAAATGAAACATAGGCGGTTTTACATGCGGGCACGGAACCAAGACTCGAAGGAAGTTACTCTTGCGAAACCAGCAGGGAATCCACGTTGGCAGCCGCTGGCAGATCCGAAGGAGGTGATACCGATCTGTTGATAAAAAGAAGTTACATTTAATACAGAGTGTTCAATCCTACCTATATTTATTTTACTGCTTGATTTTAAGGAAAGAGACACTTTATAATATTAACCTACATAAAGCTACACTATCAATGTGTTTCCTGGTTCAATTTTAAAAGATTCCTCAAAACAAGTAAACCAATGTGCAAAATCATGGCCATTATAAGTCGATGTTTCGGCTTTGAAAAGTCAAATTCCACCCGCAAGTTTAATCAAGAAAAATAATTAATTAACTGACCAGGAGAGCGTTGTTGTTGATGGTAAGAGGGCCACCAGAGTCTCCAGAACACGTGCTGCGACCGTTGGCACCGGAGACACAGAGTGTGGAGGCGATGATGGTGGTGGATCCGTAAACACGAGCGCACTCAGCGTTGGTGATGACGGGCAAGTTGACGTGTCTCAAGGGCTGGCTGTTAGTGATAGCTCCAGCAGCAGCTGTATCGAAGCAGATTGATTGTAGCGACTAGCGAGTTATCTTCTGACTATTAGACCAATTCCATTTGTCGTAAAGGAATTGTGGTAGGGCAGCGTGAACAAATCCAGTGTTCGAATCATATAAAAGATATCTAGGAAGAGACTGCATTCCTTAATTTTAATAGTTAGGCAAGACAGAGCTCAATTTTAAATTGTACTTTATAAATCTGTGAGCTCAGTAAAGATTTCTTTTATTATATATTTATTTTTAGAGACAATAAATAAATACTCACAGTCACCAGTTCTTCCGAATCCTGCAGCAGTAGCGGTAACACCGACGTATTGGTTGCTACCAGTAGCCATGGCGATAGCTCTGATGTTGTCTGAAATTAAATTTTCAATTATTGTGACTGTAATAAGAATTTATCCCTAGCTTTCAAAATTCTAAATCTATAGACGAATAGTAATAAAGAATAAAATTCATTCATTTCATCATTAATTCTAATCGTCTTTAGTAAATCATGCATAAAATAATAACAGCTACTTACTGCTGAAGTTCACCCATGAAATAGTGGCAATGGCGACATCGTTAACAAGGGTGTCCATGTTGTAGCTTCCGTGCATTGTCACACTGTTGGTGTTGATGCGGGTACCGCCAGAGAAGAGCAGAGTGGAGCCAAGAACAACGGTGAAGCGATTGGCCTGGGACTGACGTGTGCGCCAGCAGTGAGCAGCAGTAACAATCCTGTTGTTGCTGATCAGAGAGGAACCGCAGACGGATTGGGCACCATTGGTCAGAGTGATCACCAAACCACCCTATAAGGCAAGGTATTAAATTTGACATTTTTCTGTATCGCTTAGCATAAATAAAACTAGATGCTCATGATTTATTAGCAGGCAATCAAAACTAATAATTACCTTAGCCAAGTCTTTGAGAAATGAAAAATAAAATCGATTGAAAAACACAAGTATAAAACTAAATCCATATCATTCCAGGTGAAATTGCTTCCCAGGGCGAAAAACGGACCGGACAAGAAGTATATAAACATCATCAATATTTTGTTAAAAATATAATTTAAATTTTAAAGTGCAAGTTTGATTTTGTTTTGGTAGTATTTTACAAAAATAAATCATGAAACAATAGCTCTTTCTTTTCCATTACAAATGTAACTAAGTAAGGGGAGGAGGAGGGGGGGAATAATGCCTAATCTTTCAAATATGTACATGAACTTACCATGTGGGGGAATTGACCAAGGCTGGATAAAGAACCGCCAATGATCCTGGAGCCGTCGAAGTCCAGAGCGGCCTCTGCTGCCTTTATGCGGGCAGCTTCAGGAATACCAATCACATTGTGGTAGTCCGTGACTATGGGCTCATACTGAGGAGCGGCAATTGCCACTGAGAGACCGACGACTACCAGGAATAGTTTCATTGTGATGTAGTGTACCGTAAAATGTACCGTTTGCAAATTTTCGTTGTATTTTATACTTGATATTATCAGATATCGAAATCAATTAAGACGAGAAATATACCTAATATTGCTAATCAGCACTAATTCTGTATACTTATTTGAAATCAGTGTTATCTTGAAAACAGGAAAAAAAAATTTGTTTGTATTTTAAAATTACCGGAAAGAGATTAATGGTTTATCAAAATAATATAAGTATAAAATATAGATGTAAAAGCGGAAATAAAGATACGTGACTGACTAAAACGATCTCAATGATATTATTTATTGTTTAAGAAAAATATCGATTGATTATTTTTTAAATCATCTCTCACGTCACTTATCAACGATATTAGTTACAAATCAATGTTACAACTAGATTTCTAGATTAATTTGATTTTCAATAGCACTAATAAAAAATAACCATAAAAATCAGTTCACAAAGTTCTGAGGCTACACTACACACCTGAATACAAAAAAAATATTCAAATTGAGAACCCCCCATGCTTTCTGAAGCTTAGTAGGTGGTAGAGGGGTGGTATTATTTATAGAAAAATGTATAATTAAAACTAGGTAGTGGATGAATATATTAATATTTGCTATTAAGAAAAATATAAAATTATCCAATAAAAGTAGTTATTGTATTAATCCTACTAAAATCTTGTAAGAATGTATAGCAGCTGTAATACTCTTTCGCGCGAAACGAGGACATCGTATCTTCATAAAATTTGAGAAGCCGCAGGTTCCAGCTGTTACATACATGTATAGACCACAAGATACAAGAAAGATCGTGTCGATTTGTGGTTTCTTCTTATCTACAAGCAAATTGATTATATTTACTAGACAATCAACTTGTTAGCTTTCACTTTAAACTGATGGCATAAGCTCCACCATAAAAATTTTCAAATGTATCTCTCATAAAAATTGAAGACTTAAATTCGAAATTAAAATTGATGTGGTCTAATATGGCTAAAATTTAACTAAAAATCATAAAGAACATACCTACACACTTCTTCACATCTTAACATCTGAAACGATTTGAATGAAATTCAGGTCAGGACCACCTGAATAGCTAAGATGAAAATTAATTAATTTATTATTTCTTTTTACACAAAACATGATGAGCCAGATACTTTTTACAATATTCTAGATAATACGATATCTACTATATAACATAAGAAAACATTAACTCTATTTCAGCAAAGGTTACGAAGAAGAGCCAACAAAACGAGTGAGAGAATTCAAAATTAGGTTTTCCCATTATCTATTGCAGTCGCGCTATGCCTCAAGCCTCCCCCGTAGAGCGCGACAGGGACAACTGCAGCTCGGGCCGAAAATATCTAGGAAAAATACGCAATTTCGACGTTCCATAGTCCCCTGTTTCCTGCTCCAATACTGGACCCATTTTATTAGATTTAGATTTTTATATTTAGATAGATTTATTTATTGTTAAAAAATTGGTTTTACGGAAGACGGAACATAATTTCTTACGTTTTGAAACATTCACATCTTTTTTAATAAATAAGATATGACTAAAAGGAAAACGTAGGAACATGTTAACAAGTTACCATAGATTAAAGCGCGTCACACACGGTGAAGATACTATAATATTTTATCTTAAGATACTGTTATATTTTATATTACAGTATCTTAACGCATCCGGTATCAGCGTTCGGACCATCATTTTTCTTTTTGTCATTGCGTACTAAGACTCCTGTAGAACCGCCATCCTGTTACAAATGACCCACAAAATTTCGCGTCATTCACCGTGTGTGACCAGCTTTATAGTTAAAAAAATTGACTGTAACAACGCTGAAATACTCATGGAGTAAGTCTTGACACAAAATAATATATGGGGAATCTCAGGAAGCCACACCTCCATTAAAAATTGGAAAAAAATATATACTTATCTCTATTTCTTAATAATATTGTACAAAACTGATGCTTTTAATAATTTATATGAAGTTTTTATTCCGTAAAAGCACCGACGACAAAAGCTCTCTAACTTCGCTTCTATCAGAGTAACTACCTATGGCGAAATTTCCATTTGATAGTTCATCATATGATTTTCGTTTAAAATTAAGTCCCGTGTCTTCTTGTAGGGTATGGGACAGCTGTTGTAATATATTAGTAATCTGTTACACTGATCCGTGTTTTTAATTAAATGGAATATATACATTTAATTGGATGAAAGCGGCTCTACGAAACTCAATGGGTAGCCACTCTTCATTGGAATACGATATGGACTTGGCCCTTTTCTCAAAAGACCTGAAAACATGTAAATGCCTTCTCCACTTAAAAAAATGCGAAAGTAGGTAACTGTTTCTGCCTCAACCGCTGAACCGATATGGATGAGATTTGATACCGGTAAGCTTGAGACCTGAGAAAGTATATAGATTAGAGATAGGTTTTGTCCCGGAATTCCAACAGAAACGGGAACTATGCGGGGTTTCTTTGTCTACCCGGTGAGGCTGCTGGCGAAAAACTGTGGAAATACCAATAAAAATAAAGCGTAAAATTAAGGAATATAATCACTTAATTGCATTTTATGAAATTACATAATTCAACCATTAACTTTTATCTAATAATGAGCATAGATTTCAAAGATGACACGCGCCGGTGACTATAGTGTAAATATATGATTAAATGGATAGATATTAACTTTTTCTTATCATTTAAGTAATGTTTAAATAGAAGATATAAGCATTTATATAATAGTAATTAATTAAAATATCAGATTGCTTTTTTTATATTATCATTCATTAAAATGATAATATTTAAATAATTAATGTAATGTACTAACATAGTAATTAAGAAATTACTAACAAGTGGACCTATGATGTCTTATCAATAAATAAATTATTATTATTATTAGTTACAATCTATTTTTTTTGTAACTAGCATGTTCTAGCTCGGTGAATTATGGTCAAAAGTCTGAACCTTACTATAGAACAAATATAGGCTGATGATGAAGTCTGAACGCTGAATAAAAGAACATTGTTACAGCTTCCTCTTAGAAAATGCACTGTAACGGTGTATTTTGATCATACGAGCGAATGCTCATTGAGCTCATTCTAACCCCACAATTTTAAATTCCTTTAGTGTAAACAGACGTAGAGCATTCTTTCGTTGTTCTTAGTGCGTTCGAAAAGATTCTATGCAATGTTCTAGTACTGAATAACACAGAATACGTTTTTTCGTTTACACTAAAATGTCCCGAAATAATGCTCTTGCTTTGTTCGTTTTGTTCGTTTGTTTTAAATTAACTTTGTTCGTTTGATGTAAATTCACCGATGCACCATGCTAGATGTTAATCACCTATTTTTCCATAAGGAAAATTAGTTTGAAATGCAGAGTTTCAAAAATTATTACTTATCGAAAATTAATTACGATTGATTTGTAACTATGACATGCATAATAATTGTGATGGAAAATTTACAATGCTTACATGTGATTAAAATCTACAACTTGAAACTTAATGTTGATAATTTTTTTTAATTCCAAATCAAGGTTGTAAGGTAGGTTAAGTACAATCAAGATTATAAATAACAAGCTTTCCGCCCGCGGCTTCGCCCGCTATGTCTAAAACCTAATAAATTATGTATATACTAAAACCTTCCTCTTGAATCACTCTATCTACGGTAGGTATTACAAAAAACCGCATCAAAATCCGTTGCGTAGTTTTACAGATTTAAGCATACATAGGGACATAGGGACTGAAAAAACGACTTTGTTTTATACTATGTAGTGAAGTAAGTGCCTGTGTGCTGAAACAAAAACAAATTAGGTATTTTACAACTTGAAAAAAAGAAAGAAAATAAAAACTGAGAAGCTTCCATTGTTTTAGCAGCATTAATAAAAACTAAACTGTAGTTAGTTATGCATGCCGTGGCAACTGGCAGCTAGTATTTTTTCAGAATCTAGTATGTAAGGGGAAATATTGAAGCTGTTAACAAAGTCCCAGCATTTATGTCTTTCTACGATTAAAAAGGTCATAAAACTATGGCAGTATCGACAAATGATTTGTTTCATGTAGTTAATACGTAACATAATAAAGACATAGCTGATAATATTAATACGTTATTATTTTTCCAATTAAGACTTATTACAATATTTTGTTTGGGTTTTTACGCTATACGATAATCGCAGCTTAAAATGACTTACTACCTAAATCCACTTTATCATTCTTAAGCTCGCCAATTAAATTACTAACCAAATATCATAATCCAATAATTATCTATTGATGTATTAACGTAAATTTTTTTACGAAGAGTTACAGCTAGGAGTTAGGACTATTTTTCATTTATATTCTTGAAAAGCTGAAATTCACTGAACTCATCAGTTTAGCAGGCAGGTGCTATGAAAACTTAAATCCTGAATAAATAATATTTTATACAGGCTGTCCCAGAACTCAACGTCAAGCCAAAACGGGGCGACAGGATTGATTGTAATTTGTAACCATCATGAGAAAAATCTATCCAATGCATTTTGAAAATTATGGGCATTTAAGAAAAACCTAAAAATTTGGTCATTTGGTTATTGTGGTTAATTGTTATTATGTATGTATAAAAAATACGATGTGCCTAGACTTAAGTGCATAAATTTTTCTGCAAGAGAAAAATAATAATCGGTTACTTATTTCAATTTTCCACATAAAATGTGAATTAAAGACAACTGCCATTGAACTCTTTCCGCAGGACAGGACAGAATAAAGAGACATAGGTACCTATACTTAATAAACAGAATGCCCGTTTTGCACTTAAAATATCTAATTTATTTTCCTCTAATTTTTGTTTTATAACTAACCTCTATCCCTTTCCTTGACCTTGAGATATGCAATTTTCCTAAAAAAACATAAGTACATTACAATTTTTTTATAGAAGTTGGTAAAGCTGGGATTTCCCACCACCGGCGATTATCACTTAATCTCTTATTAATCATTAACTATGACGTGTTCATTGTATTAGATACAATAAATTCTATTTAATCCTTTTATATGTTTGCTATTGATACCAACAAATTAGGTCGATTACGTTTTAATAATAATAATATTTCACACACGGCACGATCTGATCCCATACTAAGCTTTTCACTCGTGTTATGGAAACCAATAGGATCACTTAACTAGATACCAATAACCAATATGGTATATATAGTATATACCATACATTTTTATTTTAATATATAATTATACACAGATAATTAACACCCAGGTCCCAGACACAGAGCAAACATCGAATTTCATCACACAAATACACCCACTCTGCATGGGAATTGGCTATATGGGTATGTACCACGTACCATGTAGGTACCACGGGCGAATCCAGGAAAGCACAAAATCATTAAAATCGGCTCAGTACTTTTGTAGCCTATTCAATACCATCAAACAAAAAATCTTTCCTCTTTATTATTTATAGATTGCATCGATCATAAGGATCAAATCTCTTTTACAAACTTGATAATAAAATGAGCGGATAGCTCTATCATTTCCATTTGCTGAGACATGTTCTCTGTAGATACTGCTTTCTGAACCGGTGGTAAATAATTTAGTGGTGGTAATTAAATAGTAAGAATATTATGATATAATAATTATATGATTATGATTATTATAATAGAATAAAATTTCAATTTGTAGTTTTCTTTCACTTAACACATTTATTACATTAACTCCGCCCGCGGCTTCGCCCGCGTTTTCAAAGAAAAATCGGCATAGTTCCCGCTCCTGTGGGATTTTCAGGACACTGGACAAAACCTATCCTATGTGTTAACTGTTAATTCAAGTTACCCTCTAAGTGTGTGCCAAATTTCATTGTTCAGTAAGTAGGTATTTGCGTGAAAGAGTAAAAGATATCCATACATACGTATAAGTATCAACTATGAATAATTAGTATCATAATTATTTTTGCCTAACAGATCTTAGACGTCCATTAGTGTAGGTACATAATAATTCAATAAAGGATATTTTTTATTATTTATTTTATAAGCATTTATTATAAAATATTTAGGTACTAATATTAAGGGAATTATTCAGATGTTTTAACTTTTAGTCAACATCACTTATTGCACAACTTATTGGACGTCAATTATACATAAAAAAATATGTTTGATTGATGGAGGATTTATTTTATCAACAGTCACGTAAAATGATAAGTGCAATAATTTTTTATCATTGTAATGCGTTGCATTGCTGATGAGATTTAGGTCTAGCAGATATTTAAATTTAATTTTGATCTAGCTTTATACTTACGAAATGCATCAATTTAACAATCATACTCATACATACATACATACATACTCAGTCATATTTTATACGGTCATACGTAACTTATTTAGCAATCTGTGGTCATACTCCAGGCACAGACTTCAGGATCAAGTTCAGGATAGAAAATAGAAAGCTTCATCAATCAGCTGCTAGTTGGCATCTCATTCATTTCAATCATTAAATTAAAAGATGATTCATGGATGTCAGCACATCATGCTGCATTATCAAATTTAGGCTGGTTCCACTGCTGTCCGGGAGACACGTACGGGTCTTCTTTTATTACAGGAGTACCAAATTAGTAAGTAGTAACATATAAGCTTCTTGGTAGTTACAGTATTGATCTATAATAATTTAAAATAATATCTCAATAATTCTCAAAAATTGTCCAACGTAATCTAATTGCCATCGAGAGCATCTGAAGATATGTTCAATTTGAGTAGATTTGTCGTGCGTAAATGGAACTATGTTTTTGTATGTAAAGGTAGCATTCGGATCTGGGCGGTCGCGACCTGGCAGCCGCGGCCCTGCAGCCGGGAACATTGTCGCTGCTGTGCGGCGTTGCCAGAAGCTTACGGATAACAGCGTCCGCGACCCGGGCAGCGACTGCCACGCGCAGTAGTCAAACAGCACTGAGCCAAAATAATAGTCAAATATACGAAAGCGAGAACTCGTGAAGAGACTGATAGAGGACGAAGAAGAGGATGATCAAATAATGTTGGTCTTACTATCATCAAAGAGGAATAAAATCGATTCATTATATCATAACATTATCCTTATAGGTTTTGAGTCAAGGATCGTAAAGTGGTGGATTTTTAGCAATTAATTCAACTAAAAACTCGTCGTTTTCATCGGTAAACGTCGCCAGCAGCGCGACCGTACTGCTCCCGGAGCGGTTCGGCGGCGCTGCCAAAGTCGCGAGCAAGCCACGCCCCTTGGCCGCGCGGCTCGGTCGCTTGCGTCGGACACTATCGCATACAATTCCCTACGAAGCGGTGCCTCGCGACCACGGTCGCGGCTGCGGGGCAGCGGCTGCCGGGTCGCGACTGCCCAGATCCGAATGCTACCTTAAGGCTGGTTTCACAGCTGTCCGGGAGACCCGTACGGGTCCCGCCCACAGCGCTCTGAAACGTGGCGTTAGTACGATAGTGGCTTTGTACGGGCTCTACCCGGAGCGGGTCGCGTGCGCACCAATCCGCGTCGCTGTGAAACGATGTTCTAGTTCCTCATGTGTGCTACCGCTCCGGGCGCCCGTAGAAACCAGCCTTACATACAAAAACATAGATCCATTTACGCACGACAAATCTACTCAAATTGAACATATCTTCAGATGCTCTCGATGGCAATTAGATTACGTTGGATAAAGAATTGAGATAGTATTTGCGCTCACCCCTCAGAAGTCAGAAATTATTATAGATCAATACTCTTACTAATTTGGTACTCCTGTTAATAAAAGATGAGCAAATGTGGTTTTTAAATTCTCCACAACTAGTGATCTGTGATAGGCATACAATGTTCAAATGAAAAGCAATCACTTAGGTCTAACGTTGATTATATTATAAAACATTATTTACACGTATTCCTCTAAATATAAGATGTCCCACAGGTGATTTCTATGCTCAAGAAGATATATCATAGTAATCTATGATAATATGGTATAATATATGGTATGGTAGCATGCGCTGATTTCATAAAAATGTACCGTTTTAAGCCGTAACATAAAAAGTACCTATTGACTATTGATGTAATTTTTTCTATGTTAAATACGTTTGTTTGTTGGTTATCACCTGCTTCTCAGGCATTGTTTACGTTAACATTACTATGACGTGCTGTCCCGTAGTAAAAATAAAGTTTAAAACTATTTTGGCTAAATAGTACCAACATCCGTTGCACCTAATCTTAATTAATTTAAACTTAATCGGTTTAGTAGCTTTGTAGTAAATAGCGACCAACATACAACCATTATGACTGACCGGTTGGCTTGGTTGGTAGTGGCCCTGCCTTCCAAGCCAGAGGTCGTGGGTTCGATTCCCACCCGGGGCAAATATTTGTGTGATGAACATAGATGTTTGCTCTGTGTATGGGTGTTTAATATAAGTATTTATTTAAAATTATATGTATGTTTATCAGCCAACTAGTTTCCATAACACAAGCGAAAGCTTAGTATGGGATCAGATCGTGCCGTGTGTGAAAAATGTCCTGAAAATTAAAGTACTATTTTATAATTAGACTAGCTGTGCCGCGCGGTTTCACCCGGATTGCTCCGCTCCTGTTGGTCTTAGGGTGATGATATATAGCCTATAACCTTCCTCGATAAATGGGCTATCTAACACCGAAAGAATTTTTCAAATCGGAACAGTAGTTCCTGAGATTAGCGCGTTCAAACAAACAAACAAACTCTTCAGCTTTATAATATTATAGTATAGATTATAAGGTGCATGTGCCTAAGGTAACTCAAACAACTTGAATATATAATTTTTTAATTATTGTATTTTTAATTGCTACCTTGCTATTGAAATTTTAAAAGGATCAAATAAATTACAATGTGTAATCTGTAGGTATCATCAATACAAAGAAATAGATAATTTAGGTAAATAAAACACCCATTATGTTTGTAATATTTATATTGTAATTCTAATAAATCTGTATTATGCATTATAAGGCTTAATGCAAATTATATTTCTAATAATAAAATTATTACGTATTGGAAAAATAATGCGACCAAGAGTATGAATATTGACTGGAATGATATCTTCTCGATCTTGTTTTTTTCTTCAATTTATATAAGTTTACTAATTATTAAACTAAAAATTTTCATAAAACGTGACTTTTATTCAAATATAACATTGTAATAACAATAATTTTTATATAATATAAAATTATACTAAACAGAAAACAGCTACCAAAAAAAAAGATTTGAGAAAATCCGTTGTTTTTGGGAACGTTCGTCAAAAATTGAATCAACTGCTTCGTATATATTTATATAATTTTAAATACTTAAAAAAAAATAATGATGCAATATCACAGTTGAAAGAATATATTTGACCACGTTGACATTTTAATTTTAAAATACCTATTTATTATTTTAACATAAAAAAAGGATTGAAATTTACTTTCTAATATTCTAATTAAAAAATAACACACTATTATAATATAAGTATTCGTGGTTTATTTTTCTTTAAAAATAAAACATAGTGATGTTTTCTTTTGAGTTACATCTTGAACCATAAACACAAAACCATCACAAAAAAAATTAAATACAAAAAAACAGGGCAAATTTTGTATTATTATAATAATTATAATAATGCTATAGAATGTGATAATAATTTATAATAAACTTAACGGTTTGGACGCGGGCTTCTCTATGTACATTAAAGCCGTGGTTTGATCAGCATCTGAAATCAAAAATTCAAATTAGATAAGTTATCACAAAAAACAATATTAAAGATTAAAAATAGTGATATCTCTATCAATATCGCGATAGGATTTTAAATATTATCTTACATATTTTAGGCATTCGAGAATAATCGAACGAATTAGTTCGGTCGCTTTGTCATAGATGGCGCTATGTCAAGAAGACATTTTTGAAGAACATAATATACGATTTTACGCACATAGCAACTTACTTCAAAATTGAAGCAGTACATAATCCATACTAATATTATAAATGCGAAAGTAACTCTGTCTGTCTGTTACTCAATCACGCCTTTACTACTGAACCAATTTGCATGAAATTTGGTATAGAGATATTTTGATACCCGAGAAAGGACATAGTATAAGTTTTATCCCGGAAATCCTACGGGAACGGGTTTTTCTTTGAAAACGCGGGCGAAGCCGCGGCCGGAAAGCTAGTTAAGAATAAAAATGTGAATAGTGCTTGCTAAGTAATTTATATTATTCTATATTCGTTGAATAAATGCATCACGCACGTCACGTGAAAATCATTGATAAATGAAAACCGCCTGATACTTGGTAGTTCAAAGACAAACAAAGTAATACATCAACACAAAGATAAAGTTTGATATTGCATTTTCATAAATCCGAGTTATATTCACCTTATCAATGCCATACAAGAAGTTAATAATATAACAACCAACCGTACAAACCCGTTGATTAAAACTACAAACTGAACTTCCTAGTTTCATATTTGATTTTCTTGCAGCAGCTGCTACAGCATCTAACACACTACTTAGGGCCGATTTTTAAATGCTTGGATAAAACTTATATGTCCCATAAAGTATTACACGATAATATTAAAATGTCACGTAAACTGTCAACTATGGGCAATTATAATATGTTTTTAAATTGGTACAGGTAAATTAGCTTGGAGAAATTTTTGCATATGTAGTGGTGTGTATATTACTCAGATCTTAGAGCGCGTTTCCACTATATCGTTCTGGCCTATACAAAAATGTTTCGATATCCTAACATTACTATTTAATTTTATACTTATTCCTAGCAACACTTTTGTTTTCAATAAAAACAAGTTTTTATTTGAAAGAAAATGGTTTTGACTTTATAAAAAAAAATATATCATTCAATTTCACGTCCTTGAGCAAACGACAAGGCGACTACCGTGAAACAATAAAATATCGTGTCCATAATAATTTGTTTCATAATTAATATTTGACCATAATAATTACGAAACAAAACAAATAAATAAATCGTCACTTGATAGTGGAAAGTGGAAACACGCACAAAACCAGAATAAACCAGTTTACGCTGTCCGCAGGTGCCACGTGCAGTCGTTTGGTACCGTGAACATAAAGCACACATTTCATTCAAAAATTATAATTATTACGTATAGACCGGGAGATATTGACACAAAATTTCGAGTCATTTGTAACAGGATGGCGGTTCTACAGGGGTCTTAGTACGCAATGACAAAAAGAAATAGTTTGGAAAATCCAAAAGTGCACGCCTCGTAATTTTTTTTTAATAATTATTTATTAATTATTATTTTTGTTTATTTAATAACAATTAAACCACATCGAATCAGACCCTGAAAAATGAAAGGGTTCTATTCCTGAGCATACTCAAGCGTAAGAGAAAAAAAAAGACTCGATTAGTAAAGTATTTCGGTCGCTATCGTGTTAACAAGAAAATCCTCCGCACATACAGACACACGGACGTCCAAGACAGAACTTTTTTAAACTGTTTTAAAATGTCTGTGAATTTAGTAAATAATATTATAGAAAACATTGCCAACCATTTAGCGTTTATATTTAATCAATGTTGTGACTGTGGTATATTCCCTGATTTATTAAAGTTTAGTAAAGTTATTCCTTTATTCAAAAGCGGTGACCAAGAAGACTGTAATAACTATAGGCCTATTTCTATTTTACCAACTTTGAGCAAAGTCTTCGAGAAATTGATTTTAAACCAATTATGTAGTCATTTTGTTTCAAATGGTTTACTGCACGCCAAACAGTTTGGTTTTACAAGGGGGCGCTCTACCACTGATGCTGGAATAGCTCTTTTGTCACATATATATAAAGCATGGGAAAATTCAAAGAATGCTTTGGGGATATTCTGCGACCTTTCTAAGGCTTTCGACTGTGTAGAACATTCCACTCTATTACGGAAACTAAATTTTTATGGTATCAAAGGTTTATCTCAGGACCTCATAGCTTCATATCTTCAGAACAGGGTACAGACCGTTGTTGTTAATGGAGAGAAATCTTGCGGTGCGCCGATTAACATTGGTGTTCCGCAGGGATCTATCTTAGGACCGTTTTTGTTCTTAGTGTATATTAATGACCTACCTTATTATTTGCAGGATATGTGTGAAATAGTACTGTTTGCAGATGATACCTCATTAATATTTAATGTGGATAGATATGACACAAATGTTGACGAAGTAAACTCTGCTCTTTTACGCATATCTAATTGGTTTAATGCTAATAATTTATTATTGAATGCAAAAAAAACAAATTGTGTAGAGTTTATCCTTCCAAATGTAAAAAAGGTCAAAAGGGATATCATTTTAAACGGGGAGGTATTATACCCTGTCGAGTCTACTGTTTTTCTTGGTTTGACACTAGATGAGAAGCTACAATGGGGGACCCATGTTGCCACCACCGCTGCTAAGCTCAGCTCAGCTGCATATGCAGTTCGAAGAATAAGGCATCTCACCGATGAAGATACGGCTAGATTGGTTTATTTTAGTTACTTTCATAGCATTATGTCCTATGGAATTCTACTATGGGGCAGGGCTGCAGATATAGAAACTATATTTATATTACAGAAAAGAGCCATACGCTCTATATATAATTTACGTGCTCGGGACTCACTAAGAGATCTCTTTAAGAATATTGGTATCCTCACTGTACCATCACAGTATATATTTAATAATGTTTTACATGTACACAAAAACGCGGACTTACACACAAAAGTAGGAGATAGACACTGTTATGGCACAAGG
The DNA here is from genome assembly GCA_907164685.1 of Colias eurytheme. Classification (NCBI taxonomy): domain Eukaryota; kingdom Metazoa; phylum Arthropoda; class Insecta; order Lepidoptera; family Pieridae; genus Colias; species Colias eurytheme. The sequence continues at coordinate 842 of CAJQZN010019474.1, read as the reverse complement.
AATAGAAATAAAATTGAAATGCCATTTTATAGGTTAGCTAAAGTTAAAAATTCATTTATGGGCCAAGGTATACGTTTTTACAATAGAATTCCTCATAGTATTAAAGAGTTTAGTAGTGTTAAATTTAAAACTTATTTAAAAAATGTATTAGTTCAGAGAGCCTACTACAGCATTAAGGAATATATGGAAGATGAAAATCCATGGAGGGTTGTCGCGTAAGAATAACAGGACAGTTCTTTGGCATATTATGATAATATATAATATTATGTAGTTAGGTGTAAGTAACATGTAATGTAAAATTATATTGTATATGGACATGACTTTAAAAGAGCAACTATGGAGTTTCTTGCCGGTTCTTCTCCATAGATACTGCTTTCCGAATCGGTGGTAAATTTAAAGAATGTAATGACGATTCAAAAGTGCTTCTGGAAGAAGTCTAATTGAATAAATAAATGTTTGAGTTTGAGTTTGAGTTTGTTTTTTAACTAGTTTAAATAACAAAAATGACATCAAAAATATCATGAATGTTAAAAATAGTGTTTTTTCTTAATATGTGTGTGTATGTATTATCTTACAAGTGCAATGTATGATACATAAAGACATTTTAAGTTTGAAAAATCAGATGTTTTGCGCGAAGTGACAGTAGTACCCACCTCAACGCTTCGCTTATGAGGCGTGCAAAACGATGGTGTGAACACTGGTACCGGCGGCTTAGTCGCGTAGGCGTTAGTCGAACTCGTCGGAAAAATAGCGAAAGTCAAACGATTTGTAACACAAAAATTTTAGAATTTACCAATAGCCCATAAAAAAGAAGTAGGCGGTAGTGTCATGCCATACTTTTC
>CAJQZN010019471.1:0-13107 GCA_907164685.1 Colias eurytheme | reverse complement strand
CGGAACCCTTTGTGCGCGAGCCCGACTCGCACTTGGCCGGTTTTATTTCTTGTTAACACGATAGCGACCGAAATACTTTACTAATCGAGTCTTTTTTTTTTTCTTACGCTTGAGTATGCTCAGGAATAGAACCCTTTCATTTTTCAGGGTCTGATTCGATGTGGTTTAATTGTTATTAAATAAACAAAAATAATAATTAATAAATATTTATTAAAAAAAAATTATGAGGCGTGCACTTTTGGATTTTCCAAATTTTTTTATTTATTTTATTGAGAGTTGGTATTATAGTTTTTACTGTGAATATATTTTAAGATTATCCGTTTCGGATTAACATTTTTTATTTTTCGTGTTTAAAACTGACTTCTCGTAGATATTATTATTAATAACTATTACAAATGCCAGTTTTCAGTGTGTCTAGGAAATTTAAGCACCTGTGTAACTATAGGTACTTAATTAATTTTAAGTTTCCTAGAAACTTAAAACAGAAAACGTGACACACACTATACGTCGCCTAAAAGCTTAATAAATTTTGAACTTATAGAACTTATAGAGACATGGTTGCAATTCATCAGGTAATTGTGATTGAAAATGCCAACAACCACCTCATCATCATCACATCTGTTTTACAAACGTAAACAAATATATTTTCCTAAAACGAAAGTTTTATTTCCTCCTGCGTCCATCAATACACAGATAGCAGGCCGCACACGGCGTGGTATGTATTTGCTATTCGTGCGACGGCGCATGCGCGGCGCCGCGGTCACTATGTAGCCGCGACCGCGCAGGCCGGCGCAGCTAAAACACAAGGTACAATGGTGGTTTTGTTATACATTCCCGATGGCATCTTGATTCAAAGGTTGGCGGTATGGAATATCAGTTGGGTTTTTTTGGTGTGTAGGTTGCTCTGTTTCTGGTTGGTAGGGTAGGTAGGTATGGGATGGCTGAATTATCATCATTGTAAAAAATTATTTGCCCTGTATTTTGATTCAAAACCGCTCCTAAACGAAGTCTATTTGTTTAAGTTTAATAGTTAATTTTTTGATATTTAATATTGATGCGCATTCAAATGTAATTTCGGTCGGTAAGGTAATGAATTGGTACAATTAAAATTAGTAATATGAGCTATTTATCAGTGGCGGTACGTTCATACAAGCCGAAAAGCCCGGCTTGCCTTAGAAATTCGCTACGAGACAGGAAAATAACCAAATTCACGTTTGAATATTCGCGCGCAATGAGCAATTCATAATTCAATGAAAACTCACCTACAATATAATATATAATACGCCTAGCATAAAATAATGACGAATTCGAGTAAACTTTTTAATTTCATCCTTCTTCCTATCGGAATAAGGTCGTACCTTTTATTTTGACGTTACAATCTAAATTGGATGGATTATAACATGTAAGGTTGGGTCGCCTAAGATCGGATGTGACATAAGATCGGATGCATGGAATAACTCGCAAACTAGGCAATATTCTCTACTGCTACCAACACTACTAGATCCGCCATTTTGTTCTGCCCCTCTCTTCACTCTGCGGCCGGCCAGCGACCAGACGGGACGTGTACACAGGTGATTAAGCAGAAAAGGTGTATTTTGTGGCGAAAATCGTCGATCCGATCTTACCTACAAAATTTTGATGGCTCATTGTGGAGAGTACTTTCATTGAAATAATGTAATTAATTATTTTGGGGCAGAATTAGCGAATCCTCTTTCCATCTGTATACTTTGATTACGCCTAGGACGTTCACAACCCAAGATCCGATCTTCCCTCCCAATGCCGAAGATCGGACCGAAGTTTAGCTCTTGACTGCGCCTTATGCAATAATGCGCAATAATTATTAACTTTTAATATATTTAACTATCCAATGACGCTATGACTATCAGACCTTAGGTACATTTTCATTATTTAGTCCTAGAACACGGAGGATAAAAGTTTGAGAAACTTAATTAGGATGAGGAGGGAAGACCGGACTAAAAAAACGCAATAAAAAAAAAAACTTCTTTGTCAAATTTTTTGAGGAATTTCCTGACTCAATCATTGATGCTCAATGTATGGACGTAAGTCCGGATGTTTTCCTAATGTTAACATTATTATTAAACGCATAGAAGTGAAGATAGATACATAGTCCGATCTTCGGCCGAACTGTTATTTTCTTCACTATGGTAAGTCGAAAAAAGTCTGCTCTTTAGGCTCTAAATTTGCTTAGATAGATAGCATCTACGCAAACCAAAAAATTAGGGGTTAAACAATATTTCTTTGTCATCAATTTACAGTTGACCGCAACAGAAAAACGACATCGAATCATGAGAAATAAAATAAAAAATACAGTACGTATAAAATTTTCGGCATATGCGTCCGATCTTAGGCGACCCAACCTTAGTTGTCTCGCTTGCACGCGTGGGCTTTTACCGGGCTTTGCGCTCATCTCTTCTAACGTATGAAATTTCGTCTAAGTAGCTACATACCTAGCTATAGAATTCTATAGCAATCAGTATGGAAAATAATGCCCGGCTTTAACAGTGTGAAGATAGTTACGATTGCGCGAACGAACGTCGTGAATATTATTGTTATAGTTTGTTTGAGCGGGTGATATCGGTGTAATTTAGGTTAAGTTTTTCGAATTTTGTGATAAAATGAGTGTCGCGACAGCAGATTGTGTTGTAAATTGTGATGGTTTGCTTTGTGCTCAGCGGGGGAAAGGTAAAATCATTAAACTTTACTGAAAAACATCAATTAATTTCTTTATAAAAACCAACTCCCGATTTGTGCATTTAACCCAAACAGCTAATAAGTCACATAAACGAAATTTTAATTAAAATATGTTTACGAATTAATCGATTTCATGAATAAGAATTGCTTAGAAGCCCCAGCAGTTGAAACTTGCACATTCGGTACTTGGTAGTTACGATTTCTGCTAGTAGGTACCTATAAGGTAGTTCTTCCACGGAGCGTGCTTTCTCATCGTTAAATCGAATTCATAGGTACGTATTTAAGAAATACACAAGGCCAAGAACGCCTGATTGAATTATCAATAATTGCCAGTTGTTAGGTAATTGAATTCTAAAACAATCACCTACTTTCTATTCCGATGTTATAAAATCTTTCCTTCAGAAGATCGCCGTTTTGAATTATTAGAATATAAATGATCTGTACAATTTTATTAATAATATAATGTCATACAGTTTAATATAATTTATCGATTTTAATGATAAACGTTTGACTCAACTGTTAGCGGGCGCGCGTGAAAATTAAGAAGCAAATCTTCTTAATTACTAATTACACAGTATACCTAAGGAAGGTTTCTAATTCAAGAAAAGGGTACCCAGCAAAAACTTTGAAAACTTTGGGCTTGCCCAGTCCTTACACCCTAGGCACGCCACTGCTATTTATTGTATTGAAATTATCGAGAGCAGACGTGAAATTATTATTATTTAGGTAAGGAGAGCAAGGAATATTGACTTCAAAACGTAATTTCATTAGGATAAATAGTTTTGTCACATTTACTAATAGTGATTCATGTTAGTCAAAAGCTACGTGCAAAACTTTATCTCTGCATCTACTCTACTTTATTAGTAATTATTATCACTCAATTATTTCAGCGTTATGTGATAACTCTGTAAAAAATCTTTACGAATTCGAAAACTAAACCACCGAACGTGATTTAACCAAACCCAACAACAAAACATTACTTCCCGTCGAGCCGGCTCGAAAATCGATCGTTTAAATTCCGGCAAAGGCGAGAAGCGTGCGTGAAAAACGGGGATTGTAACAAAAATGTCGGGCGTAAGAGCAAAACCGTGTCGCTATGTCGAACACGGCAGCGCGACACGTCCGCTCAGAGTGGTGCCTTTGACGCGACTGAGCCGCTGCTATGTATAAATAGATGCATTGTTGTACATGAAGGTATTTTTATTAACCGGCGCTTTTAAGTGCTGCTTAATTATATGCTCGTTATGGACTGCTCGGATTGTCTCCTCGTTTTTGTATGGACGTGGTGGTCTGATCATTTTGTTATGAATCTTATAAGAAAGGATACAGGTAAATTAGCTTGGAGAAATTTTTGCATATGTAGTGGTGTGTATATTACTCAGATCTTAGAGCGCGTTTCCACTATATCGTTCTGGCCTATACAAAAATGTTTCGATATCCTAACATTACTATTTAATTTTATACTTATTCCTAGCAACACTTTTGTTTTCAATAAAAACAAGTTTTTATTTGAAAGAAAATGGTTTTGACTTTATAAAAAAAATATATCATTCAATTTTACGTCCTTGAGCAAACGACAAGGCGACTACCGTGAAACAATAAAATATCGTGTCCATAATAATTTGTTTCATAATTAATATTTGACCATAATAATTACGAAACAAAACAAATAAATAAATCGTCACTTGATAGTGAAAAGTGGAAACACGCACAAAACCAGAATAAACCAGTTTACGCTGTCCGCAGGTGCCACGTGCAGTCGTTTGGTACCATTAGAACATAAAGCACATTTCATTCAAAAATTATAATTATTATGTACGTAGTTTAATTGATAAATTTTGTATTTGTTGATTGTTGTTATTATTTGTTATTATTGTTATAATATTTGTTGAAGTGAATTACATGTCCCGCAGCCGGAGGCCCCAAATGAAAACTCAGATGTACTTAAAAACTACATTTAATAGCTAAAATGAGACTTTTACACCCATGTCTGCACGATGCAGACCGGAGTTAAAGAATGAATTTATACAGTTTAATAATTATAAAGACGTAAGCTTGGATGCTAACTAAGGGAAATCGCATCCACATTCTATTCCCGTGCGAACGGCGTATTCAGCAGTTTTGTATGAAGGCAGGGCCATAACTAGTGTTTAATTTGTGTGTAAGTGTTGTAACTTTATATTGTTAATTCAATATGGCTCCAGTGTTAAAACATGGTCGAGGCAAGCCTTTGACTTCTCAAACTAAAGAATTAAACTTTAAATGTCGTTTCTTTTTCAGGTTAGTAAATTTTTCATTTTAGTAACATTGTTAATGTAAAAGTTATATGTATGTTAAATGTGCAAATATTAAAATAAAGTCTCATCTTTTTCAGAGGAGAAACACATATAGTTTAATTTAAAATCCCTTATATATACAGGGTTACTTGTAAAACACCGGCAACCTCGCAGGACAAGATAGCTAACATCATAAGTAACAACATTTCGACTTTTGATAATTTGTTAGATTTTATTTTCATACAAAAATAAATATTCATTTAATTTTCCGTCTGAATATTATAAACTCTACGCCTCCCAAAAATTACGTAAACAAAAAGCGAACGAGAGGGGGAAGGGGGCGTCGCGTCGTCCATCCGATAATTAATAGAACATAGACTTACAAATGTAAGGAGAGTACAATAAAAGTTTAAAAAATCATTTAAAAATAATTTATTGCGTTATGCCAAAAGTCGTAGAACAAATGTTGTTACTTATGATATTAGCTATCTTGTCCTGCGAGGTTGCTGGTGTTTTACAAGTAACCCTGTATAAAATAAAAACTAAAAATAAAATGTTGTTTTATTTTATTTGCTGACCATACACTACTACAAACGCAAAAATTTCTCCAAGCTAATTTACCTGTAGTTGTAATAATATCGGCAATTAGGTCTTAAATAATCTTGTGTGTACTGTATTTTTTGTCCTATTATTGTATGTTTTCTAATCGTATCGTGCAATATATAAAATAGACATAAATATATTATGTGAAGTGATAGGTTCCAGTTTTATTTTTTTATTTTTACATAATAATATGTAATTGATGGGAAAATATTACGTGAGACGAAATTCGTTACAGCATTGTACAACAGACACGATTGCTTCTAATTTTTTGTGATTTTTTTTACTATTCTCATCGTCAAAACAATTACTTACACATTAAAGAGACAAAACGCTATCAAACTCAATTAATTGAGATAATATTTATAACGGGTATTGCGATTTCTTCTGTTTATAATAATTATGGTATATTAATATTGTATGTGAAAGCCTTTTGCGTTTGTAACTTGGTAGCGAGCAATACCGTATATAGCGCGGGCAGCGCTTTCTATAGCTCGACTATAAATATATCCGTTAGTTTGTAATGTCTAGTAATATCCAATCTTGGGTATTAATTAGTAGTACTTCCCTTCCCAGGTGTAATAGAATATGTATTTGCGTTCTTTTGCATCGAATAGTTCTTCGTGGATGGTTTGTCGAAGTTTGTAGCCTTGTAATATCTTAAGAACATGTAACTAAAGTTTTTACCATCGTAATATACCTTTTGTAACATGCAATTAACGTAGTATTTTTGTCGTATTTGGGTCTGTTGTTGACTGTTGTTGGGTTTCTTTTTATGTTAAACTAGCAAACCGGGCGAACTCCGTTTCGCCACCAGATTTTCTTTGCTATAAACCTCACGGAGCCCGAGACCTTTCCAACGAATGCAAAACCGTGGAAATCGGTTCGTGCATTCTGGAGTTATAGCATCAGGAAGTAAAACCCGACTTATTTTAATATAGTAGATAAAGGTTTATTTTATGTAAGTTGGAAAAACCCTAAAATTTCGAAACCTACACTACTTACTCAGAACAAACAAGGCTCCACAAACCAACACTTTTACCCGAAAATAAGCATGCACCGTGTACAAGAGTCACGTTGGTGTGTTTATTTATTTACATTGGAGCATTTACTTTGAATATCCCTATTTACTTATAGAATATTCTCGAAATGTCGTCGACATTCTTGCTAATTGGGCAGACGTCGACGGCGTCGTACCTTCAAATTGTGCTCAAATATTGTACGCGCCGGGGTAAATAGACGCTGTTTGTGTGTTCGCCTGTTTGTCTGTTTGTCCGTTTGCACAGGCCAACGAGCCGGTGTCTGTTTGCATCTATTATCTAGCTGTAGGGTGACTGTGATGCGAGACCTTACTGGACTGATTCGTTTTTGTTGAGTTTTGGCTATAGTAATCTTTATATCACAAATGCATAAATATAAAATTAATTTTAGCTGTCGTTTTCTACGTTATAACACATAGGGTCGGGAATATACTACCATACGTATGCATGTTATGATACTGAAATCTTATTTAGATCTTCCTTCATTAATAATCTCTCTGCTTGTTTCAACGACGGATATCAAAAAACTGAATAAGAGTTTAAATTGTTTCGTTCTCAAATATGGTAAAGTAAATTGTAATTTCTTTATCGAATTCAATCACACCCAAAGAAGCTTGCATATCGGTCCCAAATACATGGTAAAAAGTTTTATAGATCGCAAAGAAATTATAAAAAGGTACATACCAAGCATGATACGTGTACACCCTACACGCTCTCTCGTTGACATATCATTTTGCCCTTTTTCTCCACATCCCTTTTAAGGTCTCTGGGAGATTGACACGTAGCTATTAAATCGTGCCCAAGTAGAGGGAACTGCTTTTTATTATTTAATTCATTGCTGTGGGAATAGCTATGTAGCGTGTAGCATAGATTGTACTAGCCATGTTTGTATGTACAGGTAAAAAGTGCTACGTTTTTGGTTTATCTGTCCCTAAATGGTACAGCGGTTGATGGTCTGTCTCCTGACCCTATTACGGGTTAATGTGGAATTAATTTATTTTAATAATCTGTTAGTTATCTCACAGTTAGATTAGATGGTGATATCGGATATCGGAGATGATAAGTTGAGCTGGGAAGATTTCGTCGGATAAAGTTCACACGATAGATTTCATAATCTTAAATAATTAACTTAAAAAATGTAGATACTGAAATATTTTAAGAATAAAAAGATGTAAGTATGGTTTTTACTCATTCACCCAAAAATAATGCTATATTTATGAAACTTGGTACAGAGGTACATTGTAGTCTGGATAAGCATATAGGATCGTTAACCTTTAACTATTTCATTCACTTTTTAACCAGGTATACCGTACAATGTAAGCTAAGTCGCTCCAGTTAACAAACTATTCCTATGTGTATATTTATGATTATTTGTATAAGTATATTATGACATGCGGAAACAACAATACGTGAAGGAATGATGGCCATGTGCAATGCGTATATGACAAATATGTATTTGCTATTGTGTGTCATACGCATAGCCCATCGATGAACCGTAGCAGTGGTCATATGTTTTTGCTTAGGAATCTTGTAGTACCTGTTATACAGGGTGTCCCACTGTTGGTATACCAAGCTCAAAGGAGGTTATAGTTTTGCATACGCTGAGTACGTAAAAAATACTTATAAAATTCCAGACGCATTTTTTTTTCAAATAGATGAATTCTTAAAACTCTATGTGTACACCCATAACAAGCAACCCGCCCAACTTTGCCACCAACACGTGAGCTATCGTTTAAGATTATGTTTTCATAGACAAAATTTTCACATTAGAGAAGCGGTATATGCCGGCTGCGCGAAGCTAGAGAAGAAAACATGAATTTTCAGGAAAAAATTAGCAAAAAATTTTTGACGTAATTTTGTTGTTTAAGTATTTTTTACGTGATCAGTGTATGCAAAACTACAAGTCCCTTCGAGCTTAGTATACCAATAGTGGGACACCCTGTATATGGTTTACACTTTGTTAAGATAGATTCTTAATAGCTTTGATAGTACATATAATGCTATTTATTAATTGTTTACGTTCTTCCATATGATACTTAATAGTACTTACATAGTTCTACGGAGTATGTACCTACGTATGTATGATAGTGCGTTGATGAGATTCTTTATGAGCAAATATTGTTGAGAAAAGGTTTTTCTGTTATGTATGTTTTTAACAGTATTTCTTTCAGAAATTCATTTTGAATGGTACCTAATACAAAAATCGAGTTTATAAACTATAGAAATGTCTAAACGAATACTTTTTTGTTAATAACAAAGATTTGATTATAAAATTTTGTACTCCTTTAGTTTAAATCTGATTTTTTATTTGTATTCCATTATTAATAAATACATAGACACACACTAATTACGCATATAACTAATAGTATTTGTTTTCATTGCAGATATGTAACGGAGCCAACCCACCAATGACATTCGAACGACATATGATGTCTGCGCCGAACAAGAAGCCGACGCTCCTGCCACTGCGTAAAGGTTTGTCGACTGTTATGTCTTCATTTATATATAACTAGCGGTCCGCCCCGGCTTCGCCCGTGGTACATATTTACGTTTTCTCTACATAAAAACCATCCTCGTACTTCAAGGAATATAATAAAAAAAGAATTATCGAAATCGGTTCAGCCGTTCTCGAGTTATGCGCTTACCAACACATTTTGCGATTCATTTTTATATATATAAGATGAAGACATATAGGGATAGCTAATTATTTTGTAGAAAATAAAATTTTCTTATTTTTATGTAGGTATATATATTTTTTTTTTTTGAGGTTGATTATTAACTTTTAAACCGTGCAGATTGTACACAAGTTCGTAACTTGGTACTTTAATACACGTTTTACCTATCGTTATAGCAAAGACAGTATTCCCGACACTCACTAGGCAATTGAAGTGCCAAATTTTGTCCATTTCAAGGATTTTTGGAATATATTCAACCGTGCAAATTGTATCTACAATATTTTATGACATAACTTGTACTTTAAAACACGTTTTACCTCATGCAATAATGAATGCAGTATTCCAAAAGCCACAAGGAAAGTGAATAACCAGATGTCCATTCTCGAAGGGAATCGGGATGTCGGAAGCGCGTCACAGATCGGCCGGTGGATGGTTATTGCGTCCGCTCCACTGGTACACTTACGTAAATAGATAACTGCGATCGCATCTGGCACTGAGATAGATCATGGATGTAGTGATTGTTATTTTGTGTTTTTGGATATGATTTGGAAGGCAAGGCTGTGTAGGATAGACTGTATGTAATGACGCTGTGCCGTGTGGTTTTACCCGCAGTGCTCCACCCGTGTTGGTCGTAGTGTGATCATATATTGCCTTCCTCGGTTAATGGGCTATATAACACCGAAATAATTTTTCAAATCGGACCAGCAGTTTCTGAGATTAGCTCCTACAAACAAACAAACAAACAAACTCTTCAGCTTTATAATATTAGTACCTATAGATGATGGTGTAGATTTTGTGTGGTAACAACATGATAGATAAATCTTATAATATCGTATCTAGATAAGATGTGGATTTGATTATTGTCTCTGAATATAAATAATCTTGTTGGTTGGTGTATTTAAAATGGTTTAGATATTTTTAAATATGTAGAATATGTTATTGGGTCATCTATTTCCAGTGTTTTTACTGTTTAATTATTCTAATGCTGTCCACATTTTGAATGTCGGCAAACCGATGTAAAGAAGGATTAGAAGCTTTCAATTTAACTAATGAAGTGCAAATAAAATCTAATTTAACTAGGTCATACTCATCATCCCAACCATACATACCTACGTATCATCACTATTATAAATACTAATTTATTTGTTTGTTTGTCATTGTCGTCACATCGAAATTATCGACTGACAATTTTTTATCCGATGTTCTCAAAACGACGGAAGCCTCTCATTTCACATATAGATAGTTAGTATCAAGAAGTTGACGGGAATCAACGGTAACAAGCAAAGCAAGCAAGTAATATGCTAACATATTAGTTACTAACTTTCCGCGCGCAGCTTCGTCCACTTTGTCTACAACCTAATAAATTATATACTAAAACCTTCCTCTTGAATCATTCGTATCTAACAAAAAAAGTAACCAAAAATCGTTGCGTAGTTTTAAAGATTTAAGCATACATACATACAGACGCGGGAAGCGACTTTGCTTTATACTATGTAGTGAAGACATGCAGTCTATGCCTCTCCAGTATCAGAGCATGCAGTCCGTCGACCTTGCACGCTTGATCAAGTGATCCGATTGACTGAACAATAATTAGCATTGCCCGGTCATTGCGGGCTTTTGTTTCACGCTCCGTGTGAGTTACGGCCTTATTAATTAGGGTGTGTGTGTGTTTGGAAGAGATCTTTAGAGATGTATAAGAAGAAATTTTGATATCATAATATGTGCCTTATGTTGTAGTTATTTCATTGTATTTAATCCTAAAATGCATTACCATAATATAATGATTCAATTAAATTTTTCCAGTTTAAGATTTGTCAATTAAAAATGTGGTCCAATTTGTAAGAATTTGGTGGGTTTTAATTATTCGTTAATAGTTATATTAAATTATAATTCAGGACTGATCATTTATCAAAAGTTTTGGTCTCCAAAAATATATGAGGTGAGATTATGTTTGCATCAATTAATCGACCCTTTGAAATTGATGCGATTCAATAATAATTCTGGCTTATGACAAACTTAAAATTAATTTCAGAGTAGTCAGATTATATTGAGATTTAAAACCTCCATCTGCCCAGTCATACGGAGGCGGCGTTAATGCAAAATTAATTAAATCATGCCGGATATTTAATACATCTACACCGTATAGCATGAGATTATCATTTAATTCAAGGCTGTATTGAAATAGTTTCATCATACTATATAACAAACTTGGCGACAGGAATTTTTCTTCTCAGCGTAAACACAAGGCTTTAACACGACGCTTTACGGGTTTAAAAATAAAAACCCAAAAGCCTAGACTACCAAGAAAGCTTCGAACGTGTGCTTGAATGTATAACATTCTCAAGTGTGAAATGTTTGTTCGCGACCAACGAAAAAAACAAGCCGCAGTTACTCGTTCAGAGAATCCAGCCTTTGTAGCAGCGATGTCTCGGAATTTCCCGAAATACCTATCCGCGTGGTATCGCGCGGGTCATCAAGTAACGCTTAATTTTATGCGCTGCGAACATTCGCCTCGTTATGTCCACTCAGAATACGGCGATAATTGATAAAATCACTATTCGGACGGTTTAGATGATGTCATAAAGATTACAGATGAATTGTTTGTAGACGCTAAACGCGACGTGGAAGACAATTTTATTCGATGATTTCGTGGAAGTTTTTAGTTACGCGCATACCTCATACGTCTAGAATAAGAAGAGGATGTGGTTATAGCTTGCACACATAAAACTGGGCAAGAATCACAAAACGTTTGTCCAACAAAGCGTTTTGTTTGTGAAATAAAAGCAAAAGCGAGTGAGCGTGTCCGAATGTCACGTGGCCACGGCATCCCGCCGCCCCGAGTCCCCGACTCTTGCTCTTTTTGCCGCGCGCCGCCATCTTTCCGAGAACGTCATGTAAAAAACCTAAAACCCAAAACGGACGGCGAAGGTGTGAATATAATTAATGGTGCATCAAACGGTCCGCCTGGATTAAAAAATAATGCAACCGATTTTGGTCGTCCTTAGGCTTATAAATTGCGGTTAGAGGAACAAGCCCAGTGAGATACGCGTTATCATAATTTTGTAAAATCGTGTTTATGGTTCGGTGACAACACAATTAAGGGTGTATAAAATTATTGTTAAGTTGTTTTTAATAAGTATCGAGCGATAAAATTGTTAGCGATATTCCTAATTTAAAATTTGTGTTTCAAATTTGTGAATACATTTATGTTTATCTGCTCTTGACCTCTAGGATGTTTTAACGCAGCTTCTTCATAAGTAGTCATTAGAGTCAGATGAGGTTAAGCTAACGACAGTCAGTAATGGACACGATACGGAACATTATGAGCCAGCCAGCGGTTTGTTTTAGACGATCTCTTTGATTGTTATTTTGGGAACATCAATCATGCAATAATATAATTAGATTGTATTGCGCTGTGTATATTGTGTGATTGAAGATGTACACAATGTACATTATTAAGGTTGGTCGTGTGCTTATTTGAGTACTTCTTGTTGGAATTAATGATAGATGATGGTGATTAGAAATTGGTCGTTATAAAAAGTTGACTGTATGTCTGAATAGTAATCAAATACGACTAGAAATAAAAAAATGGTATCTCATAGTTCTTAATGTTTTTAATGGTAATTATTCTAAGTTTTAATAAATTATTTAATGATGTTTATAAATTTATGTTTGTCGATAAAACCACTGTGTTTTAAAAATGTTTAGGTTGTAATGTTTATCTAAATACCGTCGATTGCAATGTTAAGCTAGTTAGTATATTGCACGCCTCATAAGCGAAGCGTTGAGGTGGGTACTACTGTC
>CAJQZN010019470.1:0-16770 GCA_907164685.1 Colias eurytheme | reverse complement strand
AATGAAAAGTACATTGTAAATTATTTAGATGTTTTATATGTTTTGACATTATTGGTCAATATGTATAGCACATAAGACATAAATGTTTCATTCTTATAGATTATTCAATTAATGTTTAAGTTATTTGGGAAAACTACGGTAAAAAATGAGAATTCGTATTGATGGAAAACGTGCGAATAAAATTGTCATTAGATAATTATTTTAGTACCTAGTTCGTTCATAATAGTGATATATGTCGACCCCTAGCCGAGATCCGAGGCATCACTAGGTCTTAGAGTAATTCGCGACTCGTATTCGATTGCGTATTCGATAGTGTTAATCAATATAACGATTGGAATTGAATAAATTAGAACATTGAATAGTAGGATTTTATAATCCGCCCAGTAGTATCCGACGTAGAGTATTTATGTGTTTAAATAACATAGTGTGATCATGATTGAAGCCCCATTTACTAGTTAAAGTGCGTTAATATTTTGATGTAAATTTTATTTAACGTAGGACGTAATGTAATCATCTATATATATTCCTCTTAGTGTTGCCATTTCATTAGGGTTTTATGAATTTTACCTTAAAGTACAATTTAAGTGAGATCAAACGAGCTCCTCGTAATCTGTGTGACAGAGACAGCAATAAGATAGAGAAGAGTTATATATTTATATTATGGTAATTAATTCAATGTGTGTTTATTAGTGTTGTACGTGATGTTGATATTGTAACGTTAGGTCGATACGCACAAATTTTAGTGTAGTGTTTATTGTGTATATTTGAGTGTAGGTCTAAGGTCTGGTTCATATATTTGTCGTATATAAAATAATAATAAAAATAACGTTGCGTTGTTTAAATACAATACTGAATGCATCCTGTGAAATGGGTTAATAATTATTATATGCGACAAATAGTACGAAGAACATTTATAAAACAAAAAAACGTAGAGCAATAAAGCTCTAAGTGCAATAACACCGTGTCAAAGTAGATAATTTATTGTTCAAAGTATTATTAAGTGGGCATGAGCTTCTTTTGTCTTAACCAATATTGAAATTCAATAGATTAAAACACCATAAGTGTGATTATGGTTATTAAATGTCCTCAAACTAATATGAAATGTATATTCGATGTTCGAGATTTTCTATACCTTATGTTGTTTTAATGTCCAGTTTTACTATTGTTACTCTGTGTCAATACGATGCAATAACTCTGCCATACATGCATTTGTAACGTTTTAGAATTTTCAGTGAAGTTTGTAGCGTAGTTTTACATGTATGTATATTCTATGTCTATTGTCTAGTCATTATTTTAGGTGTTTTAGACATTGAATTGCGAAATTTAACTTATTTACGCATTTCTGTTTAATTAAATTATAGTTTAATGCAATGTTTCATTACAATTCTTCGACTTCGACTATATTTTTATGTAATTTTTTATTCCTTCGATTTTTTTATATTCAATTTATTTTTTAATAAAGTACCGTTTGTAATGGTTAGGCGGATAAGGCGATTAACACAACCACGCACCACACAGCGTAGCACGTGAATACGTATTTTGACACTATGATTATAAGTTATAAGTATCTGCGTTTGATAAGTAAAATACGCACAGTCCAATACAAAAAGTTCACCCAGACACGTTCATCCATATCACGGCAACACATTGTGGGCGAACAGCGAACGTCTTGTAATGAAATTAGTCAGAGTCGCCGCACAAAACGCAACTACGTGTTTGAGATCTGCACTCCCGCAAATACGCGCGTAGGTGCGTTGACACGCAACGCGCGGCGTGATGCGTGATAATTGCCTCATTTAATAAAACATAATTTGACGGACTTGTTTGAATATTCTTAATTAAATAAGTAGAATGATGAATTCGTTGAATTGATTTCTTTATCCAATATATTCGATTTGCAAGAAAATTGTTTCGATTCCATTTATATTTGAAATGCGTAAGAAAGATCTATTTCTTATTTATAGTAATTTTTTAGACAGCATAATATTAGAAAGATGTTATCCGATATTTTTAATAATTTTAATTATATAATTATTTTTCATCGTCTATTCCTTTTATGAGTGATTTTTTGCTGCCAAAAGGAGAAAGGGTATTTAATATAGTATTTTTTATCAGTTACAAATATTGCAAGTAATCTAGAAACTATGAATTATATTAATTTGATACTATTTATTTCTTCAAAAAACCCCGACGATAATGAAAAGTTAGTGGCCTAAACCGTCAGTCTTATTATACAAACTTCAACTTTTTTTTAAGCTCAGTCAATATTTTTATACATTCTTGTATCTATGGCTAGAGCGCTAACAGACGAACGGCAAGTTGTGAACGGCAGAGGCTACTTCAGCCGTCGCCTTATGTCGACGGCAGTCGACGGCAGCAGTCAATATGTCGACGGCTGTCAAACGTCAAACGCTTGCAGTTTGCCGTCAACACAAAAGTGCAAGCATCGCCAGCTACCGTCGACATACTGAATGCTGCCGCCGATGCGTCGACGGCTGAAGTAGACTCTGCTGTTCGCAACTTGCCGTTCGTCTGTTAGATCGCTTATTATGATATTTATATCATATTATAACACAATGTTCTGTCTTTTTGTAGTGTAAAATGTGTAAAAAACCTATTTTATGTGAAATAGTGTTGTTGTTTTTAAATTCTTTAATACTTATAGGATATTCCCTTCTTGTTGTTAATCATACAATAATTGCATTTATTTAATAATGTTGTTGACTTTAATGAATTATTTTAAATTTGATTTGTTTCAATTAATATCATAATATTAGTTTATAATTATTTGTACTAAATATTGTTAGATTTTTATTAATGTATATTTAAGGATTATTTTGTTTTTTATATTCCATTATTTACAGTATAACATAATATCTTTTTCCTGTGGATGTAAAAAATTGTTTTAACTTGATGTAAATTTTCTTTGAACATAATATTATACGTATATTATAAATTTTGTTCATAATAATTTATAACACCAAATAGTACCTTGTATGTAAAGAAATAATATTTTATGCATATGTAAGTGTGTGTAGAGATTTTGTTGAATAAATGTCATGTTGGAAATATTTTGTTTTATTTTTTTGAACATATAGATTACAAAATAAAAGAAAGGATATTAACTATTACCATGGCTCATTAAAAATTTTCCGAAAGTATTAAAAATAGGTGATTTTATAGAAATTGAGGTGTTCTTTTTGAATAGTCCTTGGATACGGCCTGCTGGGGAAACCACAAAAAAATGCGTCGCTCACACTTTCTCAAGAGTGTGTGGAAAAAAATTATCCCGCTTGCGTATGAATAATGTAGTAACGCTACATCGCTGAGTGAAAGCACCATGTGCGGAAAGTATAGATTTTACGAAAAATAGATAAAATAAAGATTTTCTGTAGCTTATTTTGTCAGTAGATATTATACGCGGAGGTCATATTATGTCTCGACATAGAGATACCGATATAGAGATTCAGTTAAAAAAATTATTAAGTACGAACCCATTTTTCCAGCGCGAAGGGAAAAACACGAGGTGTCTAGGTGGGAAAGTGGAAATTCAAAAAGAGCACTAGACGAGTCAAGTGATTTAAAGATTTTCTATGTGCTGCTATATTGACTATATATACATGTGATATAGAAAATACATGTATTAGATTATAAGCATAGACAAATAAAATTATATTCGTCCATGTTATAAGTATAGGAATTTCATAAGATACGTACGACATAAAAGTAATCTATCATCTATGTACCTACATATTGTAAATATTACAATATATTTTGAAGATTCAAAATTATAAGAAGTTGAATGAGTAAGTGATGAGATGAAGTTTGCATTAATTACATAAGTATTTAAATTTTAACTAGGTATGTATCGCTCAACGTTTTGTAACAACTGTGCTTACAATAAACGCCGTTCATTACACGCGTAATAGTTTGCACATTATAACAAACATTTTATAGAGCAGCCATGAAACGTAAACTATAAAATCGCACTAACTATTGTTCTCAAGATGGTGGACAGTGATCATAAAGTTGGAAGTAATGTCGCTGTAGTGTGCCAACTGACGCATTCAACGGGCACATTTTGTTCACACTCCAAGTGTTTTATGTAAGAAATATAACGGCCGCGGCGTTATGAAGGAAGTACTACCGATTTTTTAGTGTAAAGCTTTCGCTATAAAGATACCAACCATAAGCTTTGTTGGGGAAGTTTAAACTCATTCTAAGTTCGTCGAGAAAATTTCTGGACGAATCTGTATATTAATTTAAAGCCGTGTGATCTTTTTTTTTCCATTGGAACCTAATATGCAAACATCTTATAGAAAATAATCAGTATCAAATACTTTACATTGGGGCCTTCAAGAAAAGAGCTTATTTGTCCATAAAAGGCCGGCAAAGCACCTGCAACACTTCTAGTGTTGCAAGTGTTTATGGGCGGTGGTGACCACTTACCATCAGGTGGCCCACCTGCCCCTTTGCTTGCTCTGACATAAAAAAAAAAAAAAAAAAAATCAAATACTTAGTTCTCCGTATCCTATATTATAACTATAACTCACTAGACACTATTGAATATTTGTAGATAACAAAACAGACAAAGCTTGAAGAGCTTTTAAACATAGTTTATGTATAAAATGACTCTTACAATGACAGTGGCTAAAATTATTATTTATCTTAGTAATTAACGATGTTGTATGAAATCGCGTTGTGTTGTTTATAATCATAAACTCATAATGGATTACGCAAATGTTCGCCAGTTGTAAATTTACGATAATAACCGATAACTGTTAGTAGGATAATAAAAGAGCTATACATATTAGTCATATTAAATATACCTACGTGCCTATGTTTACTTTAAGTAACTACAATTAAATAAGCAGTTGGTAAATATATTTACTCTTTATAAGTATGTAACTAGCGTAGTATTCTTATATTCTTAAACTTACCGTCTACATACTTCACATCCTGTTAAAGTCTTGAAAAATCATCATTTCATCATTTAAACTTTCTTCGAGTATTCATAGTGACGTTCAAAATTAAATACATATTACCTATTCCTGGAATAGGCCACATCCGCAAGTCAGAATTAAATTTTCCAATACTCTATATTAAAATCAAAATTGAACTTCCCTGTTTCCGCGAATAGAAATATTTATATTACCTCGGATTTTGATTTTGCATGCTCAACAGCACGTGTTGTTACTTAATTAATTCAATTTGAAATAAGTAAAATAATAATATTTACGCGGAAGCTTCTATAAAAATAATACAAACACACTACTAAGAAAAAGTTCATATTTTTAAATAATTTGGAAAATCCAAAAGTGCACGTCATAATTTTTTTTTAATAAATATTTATTAATTATTATTTTTGTTTATTTAATAACAATTAAACCACATCGAATCAGACCCTGAAAAATGAAAGGGTTCTATTCCTGAGCATACTCAAGCGTAAGAGAAAAAAAAGACTCGATTAGTAAAGTATTTCGGTCGCTATCGTGTTAACAAGAAAAAGGATCCGCACATACAGACACACGGACGTCCAAGACAGAACTTTTTTAAACTGTTTTTTAACTAGTTTAAATAACAAAAATGACATCAAAAATATCATGAACGTTAAAAATAGTGTTTTTTCTTAATATGTGTGTGTATGTATTATCTTACAAGTGCAATGTATGATACATAAAGACATTTTAAGTTTGAAAAATCAGATGTTTTGCGCGAAGTGACAGTAGTACCCACCTCAACGCTTCGCTTATGAGGCGTGCAATATAAAGTTTTTTATTCAGTAAACATGTAAGAGGGTTATTTCTTTTTTTTTTAATTATCTACATTAATATAGGTACTTACACAATGAATATTTACCTACAACAAATCTTTTAAAAATTTTCTGCATCGTTTTCTTAATGTTTGCATAATTTATATAGGGAGGTACCTACATATTATGCAAAATGCACCGAAAAAGCTCTGGAAGCTTTATCTATTTTGTCAAGTTTTAATTAATTTACGCAAAGTGAATCGTTCTCTTTTGTATAATTTACGGTGCCCTCATCACAAACTTTTACAATCCTATACAAACAAAAACTGTTTTGAAAATGAATTTAACTTAATGGGTCCGAGCGCATTAACTTGACGATCTCTCATCAAGGGTTAATGGAGGAGAATGGCGGGAATCGTGACTTGTTGCGTCACTCTTCGTCTTATCACCCCATACAATACTGTAGGCATCCACTGTATCCACGCTTTCACAGTTTCAGTTTCCCGTCACGTCGCGGGAAGACGCACGCTTTCCCGGCTTTAACAAAACTACGTGAAAGCGAAACTTTTTGCTAAACTAACCATAAAGAAAATACACATAGACCATGTTCCATTTTTAAAAATAAATTATTTTTAATCTACATCCAATTTCCCGCGTTCTCAGTTTGAATATTTTCGCAACAAAATAAGCTTGAAAATGTATTTTATTAAATTATCACGCTTGGTTTTATTAGTTTTTCTTTTGAAAAAGTCGTTTTCGGAGCGGACTGTTTACAAAGTAGGGGTTTTGATGGCGTCTAGATTAGATTCCCCTTTTGATTTAGAACGTTGTGGTCCGGCCGTGGACCTCGCTCTCGATAAAGTCAATGAAAAGTTTTTGGCACATCACAACGTCGAATTACAGAAAGTGCAGGGAAGGTGAGTTAATAGAAAATATTAACGTTTTTATTTTTATAATTATATCTTTTATGATATTTCGTATTTGGAATATTTTGTAGTTAGTAGGTACGTAGTTGTAGATAGGTGCAATGAAAATGCAATAGGTAAGTATATAATATTATTACAAAATCTATTTTGTAGGTTAAAATGTTTTGTGCAAATTCGAAATGAAAATTGATACCTAAATTGAATCCCATTACAGTTTGGAATCACGTCTTTATTGAAAACTAGCGGTCCGCCCCGGCTTCGCCCGTGGTACATATTTCGCAATAAAAGGTAGCCTATGTTCTTTCTCAGGGTCTAAAGATTATCTGTGCCAAATTTCATCAAAATCGGTCCAGTAGTTTATGCGTGAAAACCATACATACATACAAACCTTTCCTCTTTATAATATTAGTAAGTATAGATACTGACTTTAGGTGTAATAATTTACTTACCGTGTAATTTAAATACCTATCATTTATATTACAAAAATATTTATTATAATATTTAATCTGAGTAAAAACTGAACTGTATAAATTAATACTTAGGTATATTTTGTTAAAGCAGTATAGTAATTCCTAGTTCTGCTTTTAGTAGATAAGCACTAATCAGAAATAATCGAATGTCTCAATCAATATATGAACTTTAATAATTATTTTCATTTTCGTAAAACTAAAACGATAAAAAAATATTATCTAACTTACATAAAAACTAATAAAATCAGTCAAATAGGTCACCTATTCTATACAGACCACTTATCACACCATCGTCATCACTTAGCAAATGTTTATCATTTAATTTCATTACCTAATAGAAAAGCGGAAAACTTCGTCATTAAAAATTAATTTATCATACACAGTCGAGTAAATAATCTTTAATTTGTAAAAGTTTCATAACAAAGGTCTTTCATGCACAAACTAAAGTTTTTTGGGACATCTCTTTTAACTAACTTTGTGATCAAATTTAAATTATAATCATTTGTTAACAAAAAAATGAAAAAAATTCATCCGCATTCAAATTGTTAGAACTAAACAAATGGCTGACTAACCAGCTTTCAAATAAAAAATATTATAAAAACGATTCCAGAGTTCTAATAAACAAACAAAAAAAAAAAACAGATCCGTGATTCCTCCTCCTTTTTTTTTGAAGTCGGTTGAAAATGAATTTTCGCATCCAACCGAGAGGTAAACTCATAAAAAGGTAAAGGTTTCCTGTGTCGCTATTTTGAGGTATTAAATAACATCATCTTTCAACGCCATTTACGAAGATAACATCGCGGCTTCATATAAAGTGTTCCATCTTATTATTCTAGCCACGTCGAGGTTTAGGAGTCATTTTATAAGATACATTATGGTATAAGCAATGGATTTTTACACCTGAAAAATGTGATATTGTTGACTGATATTACCACAGCTTTTTGAGTATTGTGGCTGGTTACGTAGATATTCGACCGATATGTTATCTACTTATAACATTGCCATTATCTATAGCTCGGTATTTAGGTAACAATTGTTTTAACTTTTAATTAGGTGACTGACAGGATAAATAGTTCAAATTTGCTTATTTTTGAAAAGCCCACTAAAATTGAGGTACAATGACGTAGGTAGGTACATTATAAATAAACAAGGTTGGGGGTGCGGGTTTGATTACTTGATACGCGCAGAGCTCCCCTTATATCCTCATTTCTCATCTGCTTAGAATTCGCTTATATCTACATAAATCTGAAAACTTTTCCTTCCTAATACACTCAGGATACATCCTGTAAGTTTTGTTTGTTGCGCGTTGGCCTGGGAAATCGTATTATATAAGTAGTGTATTTTCAGACTGTGTTTTAACTCTTTATAAACAGTTCCTATTTTCGATAAAAATTCTTAGGCTTATGTTTCTCTTTCAATTATAATCTCTATCCCTACTAATAAAGAAGACGTGAATGGAAGTAATCCAAACTCAAACTCAAACATTTATTTATTCAATTAGACTTCTTCGAGAAGCACTTTTGAAACGTCAATAAATCCGACATGTCTATAATTGCTGTATCCCTATTTCTTGACAATAATTTAACATAATTTAACCGTATACAACCTGTACAAAAAAACGTACCACCACTGTTGTGCTCTCCTGGAAAATATTGTTTTAATTCCAAAATACACAATGAAACATGATTTGTACCTACTTCTGAAACAGAACTACCTATAACGTCTTATCTGATGATTAGGACAGTAATTTGTCAAATTGCAAGGGACTCTATAGTGTAAAAACATCCGGATTATAGAGGGATCTCTAGACAGCACCCTATAATCCGACAAATTAGATTCTTAGACAAGGCCTTGCAAAACGATTGTCAATATTATATTTCATCATATTTCCCATTAGCTACCCGTCGTGTTCGGGCGCGATAGCCCCGGGGCTGGCCGCTGACATGCACTTCAAGGACGACGTGATCGCCTTCATTGGGCCGGCTTGTGCGTTCGCGCTGGAGCCTGTGGCTAGGCTGGCGGCTTATTGGAACACACCTATTATTACTGGGATGGGAGATCAGGTAAGTTTTTTTTCTTTAAGAATATTTTTTTAACTAAAAAAGGAGCAGCCACTAGGCGACTTACTTTCTGAAAGCTCGTCGCCGCCTATGAGCGTTCGAATTGTCAGGAACTTTACGAACGTTATGTTCGCCCTTTAGAAATTAGTAATGCTATGCAACTAATTGAAGGTAAAAAAGGTAGTAATAGTTCTATTTCCCTGAAAACATAGGAACATACATGTAAATTCATGTAAATAATAAACATATTTAGATTTGATTTAAAGTTTCCAAGTAACAACAGAATTTGTATATGTTGTATGCTTTGTAGACTTGTAGTGGAGTAAAATTAACATGATACATGATACGTCGTTGCCAATCTCATTATCTGAAGTCGTTCATTATTCGATTCAACCTAGCTGAGCTAAGCTTCATTTAAAAGTGTATATTAACCTTGGCCATCAGGATAACGAACATCTTGATTAAAACTTCAATGTCAAGCACGCGATCTTAATGAGGGTTTTAAAGTTAGTTCTTATAGCCATGTTACTAGTTCACCGTAATGAGATAGCTATTAGGAGATTTTTTCTGAGTAATAAAATATGTAACGCACAAAACCAATTAAGATACATATAGGATATATCTAGTTTACGAAAGAAAATGAGAATTTTCCGGCAGGTAACTTGGTAAAATAAACTTTGTGATAAATGTTTCTGGGTAGTATATTATGTATCGTTATTTTGCGAAAAGAAAAGCTACGTACTTTTCCTTTAGTTTTCACACTTTTAGATCATAAAATCTAAACAAGGAAGTTATTTACCTTTTTGCAGTGAAAGTTGTAATTGCTTCGTCAAAACTTTTCGACATAAAGGTTCGCAAAGGACATTTTTTTCTTATTTGTTAAAATTTTGAAGAAATAATCTGATTTGGCGTAGAACAATATTATGAAAAACATAAAATATTAAAGTTTCTTTAGAATATAAATACCTATCTAATTAATATTTTGCAAAGTTACCTACACATGTAAGTATATGCAGATTGCAGAATTCATTTACATTTAAATCTTTCACATAACTACCAAGTACCAATCGACTTCGTGAGCTTAGACAAAGAAATGATTTATTATTTTAACAAAGCTTTATTTTTTTTTGCAAAATTTTAAATTGCTGTACAAGGCAGGTGGACATCTTGACAAGATAGATACATCCAATTACGTGTAATTACGTCATGAATAAAGTATAAGTATACCCTGAGGAGAGGTCTGTTAGATTAATGAACTCTTGCTCTGACTTTTTACTAATCATGTATTTGATTAAAGAGAGAGATTAAACGAAACTTTGCTTCAGTGTAAGAAAGCTTCGGATTAACTTAATTATACTTACAGGTGAAGTTATCCCCTAGAGGGAAGAGTAGTAATTATTTTTTCCAATTCAATTACCATGCTCAACTTATTTGTTTTAAAAACATTTTCCATACATAATACTTTTTGCAGTATTTTTACAGTTAATTACAAAAGAAAAGTGGATAAAACTGTTGAAATATTATTAGTTGGGTATGACTGTTTATTTTGATACATATAATAAAATTAAAACACATATTTATTTGTTTTTCATATTGTTTATCTATATTCTTCGACTTTCATTCATAATTATTTGCTAATATATTCTTTAAAAAATCGAATAAACGTTTATCCTTTAACGAAAGGTTAACACGTGTCGTCTCGTAACAGAATTACAGAACATTGGCGTCAATTTTCTCTCTCCGTTCGTTGATTCGTCTGCTGTAATTGTACGAGGATTAAATGATTATTAAATAATTCTAAATGTAAATAATGGTAGGATAACTAAATCTCGAGCTGAATGTTTGTCGTGATTGTGATTGAATTTTGATAGGAGAATATGAAGTTATTAATAAAGAGTAGTTTATACGTTTGCTTTAAATTGATTACAAATGGGTATTTTCAAGAAAATCTATAATCACTAATCCGTTTGGAATTTTGAGATTATAAACCTTTGGATGCGTAATTTTGTGTAGATTGTACACCGATAAACTACATATTTACCTAATTGAAAATTTCTTGGAGTATTTTATTGGAATATGTTGGCTTTGAACGGATTCAATTTTAATATGAACAAGCATTTAGATCCCTTTTTGTATTCGGGACCTATTTTCTATATAAAAGCTTTTATACGCAGTCTAATATTGAGAGTAATTTTGAAGAGGGTATCTATAATATCAATTAATTAATGTTCAATTTGAAAGTTAAAAGGTTAATGGAAAATATATCAAAGAAATCAGACAGATTTTATATATATAGGAGGTTTTCAAAAAATACTAAATTCATAAACGATAAATTATTAAAATAAACAATAATAATATGTGTGATCTATTCATCTATACATTATACAAGCTTTCTCAAAAGTTTTAATCGGTTCATGTATCTATAACAACAAATTTACACAACTTGTATTCCAATGGGCCAAACCTACCCTGTTATGTTATTATAATAAACAGAAATAGGGAAAATTTCTCAGGAAAAGGTTAATATTTGCGCACAAAGAAGGCTCAATTTATTTTATGGAACACTGGCCGTTACCAGCCCAGCATTTGTTATAACTGACACCCTCTTTGTTTCATTTATTTGTTCCGCTAATAATAATTAAGTGGTTAACATGGCAATAAAAATTCTTCTACTGTTTGTAGGTTGTCATTTATTGCTGTGTATTTAAGGATGAAGTGGATCATCTCTTAAGTTGTACTTAGGTATAATTTTCTTATTTGTTTAAAAATATATCTATACCTAGGCAAAAAAAATCAAAATGTGTGGAACACTAAATACCTATAAAAATAAGGGCATTATAATAGTAGAGTTGCAATTTAATTGTTGGATAAAAATAAATCAAAGACTTTGTGCTTTGTCTTAAAGCACTGACTACTTTTTAAAGCAGGTCATCTGAATCGCTATAAATTATAACTTTAGTAAGAAGTATTTATAAATACAAAATACACTTTCCTGCTATTTAAGCTGAGCAATGTATCATAAAAGTTCCGACATCTTTGGATCTAATTGGGTTACTATATAGGTTAAACGTTAACGAGAAGTTTTGGCAGGAGGTAACGAGTCAAACAATAATAATTAATGAAGTACGAGTTACTAATTACTAGCGGTTTGCCGTTTCATTTGGGTTTGATTCCGTTTTCATGAAAATTGGTTATTATTAGAATTTAGAACGTTATTTGTACCTTGCGGTTATAGTGTGTCGTTTACGTAACTATTGATTATTTTCTCACTTTGTTTACCCAAATAATAGGAGATATTTTTCTATAGTATTTTAAGTATCAGCTTTTTACAAAAACATTATTACTTCATTGTGTTTATTTAAGAAATAGTAACTCAAAATCCTTGAATAAATCACAGTCAGCAGAATAATCATTATTATCAAGACACATTCATCTTAATGAAACTATAGGTTGAATCAAACTTTAGGTATATAACTATTAAATATAAATTATATTATTATATAGTGTTTAGTTATAAAATAATCCACATCTAAGGAAAGACATAGAAACTGTGTTTGCGTGAGTTACTAACTTACGATACGTCATAAACATACTAATACAAAACACCTTTCATCCCCAATCATGTACTTTCTAGAAGAGTTATCAACATACACTCAAGAGTTAAATAATACTGCTTTCCAATACCGAGAGCTTTCATCTTCTAAAGCAAACACATAAATCGGTCCATTTCACAAGTGCTGAGGTGCAACGTATGGTCAAGGGTACACACTACAAACAAATCAGTGTGAAAGCGCGAGGGGCGCGAGGAATGTCGGCCCTCTGCGAACTTGGCATTGAGGTGCCGTAATGGGATTGAATTGTAATGTAATGAGGTGATACTATCGGATGGGGTTGCGATTCGTTCCACATTGATTGTTGCCAACTCGTATTTTTAGAAACGGGATCAGAATGTCCTTTAAATTCCTGTTGAAAGGACGTTTCTCGGTAAATAGAGTTATGAGAAAAACTTATTGAATCTATTGGTAGGGATCGCGGTATGTAAAGCTCTTAGGTATATTATTTTCTTGGGATATAATTCTTTTCATATTTAGCCCTTTTTTGTTCTTATATAATGTTAAGTAATTACTTTTAATCTCTGACGCAAAAAGCGAAGTGATATTATATAATAAAAAAAAAATGTTCAAACAAAAACAATTTTAATTTCACTAAGCAAAGAAATTTCAATTAGTACGCTGTTGCTATGCTTTCCCTTTTCCGTAACGATTGGGATTTACTTTTAAGTGGATAAATAGGTTAAAATTACTCAAGAAAAATGCCGTAACAAGTAACAAGTGATTCCGAGAATTGGGTCAAAGAAACAATGGATTTCTTAAGACTTCACTGTTTTATATACTTACCTAGTCTTAACAAATGTTTTGACCGTGACCTACGCTGGTCTTAGATGTGGGTGGCTTATACAATTGATGACGTGCTACCAAGCCAATATAACAACAAGTAAATCTAAATACGCATTTAAAGATCTCACAAAAAATAAATTGAAAGGCCGTTTCTGTGAAAATGTACTTTTATGGTTTCGAAATCGTTTTGAAGTTTGACTTTTATATTCTCAGTATCGGGTGTAGGGTGCCTATCTGTATTAAAATTTTCCCGGTATTATTTCGCATTGAATTGACTTGAGCAAATATTTGATATCTGCTTCATAAATATTTTCTAATAATTATTATTTAGCTTTACTTAAAAACACGGATATTTTTTTAATATATAAATATATATAATAGTCTTTCTAAAGATTAAATTATACTCAAAGGTGGTGATAATACTTGAGAGGAGGTAAAGGCAAGCTACTTTGTCATTACGATATTCTGAATTGTGCCTCCAAACGGTACGCGTAACCTTTCGAGAACAAAAGTTGAGTCTCTCGACACAAGGATCAAAGCAAATATGTATGATTTCTCATTGTCCTCTTGTTCAAGATCAGAATATATTTGTGGTTTGACTTTCCTAAGTTCTTAAAGTCGTAATATTTGAAGTGTATTTTTTCTGTTTTTACGTAAGTAGGTAGTTATAGTCTCGTTAAGTTTATCAGTACAGGTTAATTTAAATATATTATGGTGAAAAGTAAATAAAGTACAAAGTTAAACTCTTAGGAAATTTTTCAGACAGGTAGAGTACATAAGCCGGTATGTGATTAGCTTATAACTTTTCTTATTGTCGTAGCCCCCGTCTGAAGGCGAGCTCGCAGCTCCAGCAAGTGTGGTCAGTCGAATGCATAGATTGCGGAATCTTCGTAAAGGAACCAGAGTAAGTACATTAATTATAATTTATTAGAATTACAATAAAACTACTATGTATTTTTTAATTTGTAGTATTTTAATTAAATTATTATGGAATTATAATTAAAACGGACGGTCTACAATTAACAATTAACAATTACAATTAACTTTTCAGTTCGTATTGCCTTAGAGAGTTATTAAGTTGTGTTTATTAATCACTCACGCTATCCAATGTGGACTCACATGTGGATTATTGTGAGTCGTGTGCATGGTATGATCACGTGTTTAGACTCGAATGCAGTTCGACTTTAAATTGCGTTATAAATTTCTTATAAAGATAATAATGTTTTGTAGCTTTAAAAGCGTCGATAAGGAAAATAATTAAGGCTGAAGTGAAAAGAAATTCGATACCAATAAATGTTTTTGGGTGTCTATTTAATCTAGTAATCTTTTAAACTACTCGACTACATTTGATTTTGATGACAATTAATTGTAGATTGCTAATTATTATCGAATTACTCCTATGATATCCTCGCTGATATACATAGGAGTAACTCTCCTTTATAATTTAACATTTTATATGTTTATTGTTAGCCCCAGACGTTATTCAACGACAAGGGCAAGTACCCCACACTGACTCGCATGTCCTACTGCCAATGCCGACTGCCTCGTGTCTTCACCAGCGTGTTTGAGCGGTTCGGTTGGGCCCATGTAGCACTGCTGCTGGATAAATCTGACCTCTTCTCGTTAACTGTTGGTAAGTTTGAAATAAAATATTATTCTACATTTCTGCGGTAAATTTTAAAACAATACCGCCAATAATTTATTCTATTTAGTCTGTGGACAGAATAAAAAAGAATTGATAATAACACTAGTTACATATATGGCTAACTAGCTGCGCCACGCGCTTTTACCTGCATTGCTCCAGTGAACCCTATTAGTCTAAACCGTCTAAACGATATCATATTTTGTATTGTATTTAGCTGCAATACTTTATTATACGCATACATACTTATTTATCGACGAATATTTCAAAATATAGTATTCATATATTGAGTCAATATATTATCTATATATATAAAACTCAAAGGTGACTGATATAGTGATCTATCAACGCACAGCCCAAACCATTGGACGTATCGGGCTGAAATTTGGCATGCAGGTAGATGTTAGGACGTAGGCATCCGCTAAGAAAGGATTTCCCGAAATTCTTGCGGGAACGGGGAAAAACGGGGATGCACAACAGACGATAATTGAGTGTAGGGAATCCCTATTTACCTAAGACACAGCCTAAGATAAATAAAAGGGAATATAACGAATAGAGCTGGTAGACATTGAAACAAGAGAGTTTATAAGAGCAGAATAAAAATTCAAAGACTTTACACGTGTTCTGTATAATTCACAAGTGTCCCTCGCTGAGACTGTAGAGCGTTATGATATTTTATACTCTGTCCATGTATTTTACACAATTTTATTTGATACCTTGTCGCAATATACAATATTAAGTGAGGCTAATATTACATGACTATTTTTTGGCTTACTAGCGAAAGTTTTCAATTAATATTTATATAGTACCTAACCTAATCATGTTATAAATTATACATTCATTTTGTTTTAACGTAGGTATTAGCATGAATATCTAATTATAAAACTAACTGAGAATGTATTTACATATTTCACATGGTTTTCAATAGTCAAGACTTATTGGTAAGACATCGATACATCCATTCCAGTAATTGCGATTCGTTTGTTTGCTACAAAAGCTGATTATATATTTGCAAGTCATGGTAATATTATTAGTATGAATTTCGTAGATAACTTAGATTTATTTGTCTAGTGATTTAGCTCTTGTATAATCAGAGCTATTGAGGACGCATATAAAAATTACGTCGTTATATTTGGGATATGGCTAGGTAATAATAACAACATAAGTTTTAATAATTACCAAATTTCGCGTAAATTCGTTGATTGGTAGTAGCAGCATATTTTCGCCTTTCTGAACGTGAATGGAGCTAAGTAAACACAACCCTTCCTCGTCCTTTAAACAATGCTCTATCTCGATTCTGTATATCATTTTAGGCCAACCTGAATAAATCATGGACGCTTAACAAAAGGTCTCTCTGTCTCTCTCTATATACATATTTATATTTTTTACATATGTGTAAATATCTGCGTACATTGTACATACGAGTACATGTATGTACATAAATTAATGTATAGCAATGTTAATAATGATATAAATGAGTTGATATTTTTAGGTAAGAGCCTAGAATGGGGCTTACGTAAAGA
>CAJQZN010019462.1:0-12109 GCA_907164685.1 Colias eurytheme | reverse complement strand
TATGTACGTAATATTCATTTCTATGCGCACTGTGCGGTCTGCGGTAGCCGCATCGCAGTGCGCATAGAAATGAATATTACGTACATAATTGTGCTTGCGGTCAGCCGGACGGCTACCCGCAATGCGGCTACCCGCATAGTGCGTATACGCTCTTAGAATAGATTGCTTTTCTTGGAAAAATATCAACATACAACATTTCAATGAGTTAAATAAATACTATACATAAACATTTGTAAAATGAAAATGATTAAAATTACTTATTGTGTTTTTATCATCAAAATTCGTTATTTTTAAGTAGGTTCATTAGTTTTTGAGATTGAGACAAGCCTTTCCCATATTAATGGTTACAAACATGCTTAAAAATCTTAGAAGTAATTTATACAGGTAATTGATGAATGCGATGTTTTTTAAGGATGAAAAGACCATATTTTTAGTAACAGATGAATATGACCCAATTTGTTTTGAAAAGAATGAGTGCTTAATGATAAATAATTTTCTTCCATACTTATGTATTGTATAGAAAGAAGAATGTACGCGCGCATACCTTTGTGTGTGTGTGTGTGCATAGTGTAGAAGGTGCAATTGTTACACCTAGCTTGAAAGAGTAATTAATTTATAATGAGAGCAAGAACACGTGCGTGTTCGCGTTTCTGTGTATATGTGAGTAGACTATTCATGAGTGATGCTGCGCGGAGTAGTGCAGATAGATGCAGGTAACTTGCCGGCCACTCCTCTTGATTGTAATCTTGTGTATACATATGTATGTGGGGGTGTGCACATGTAAAATTATTTGTGTAAAGAAAAAAAAATGTTTGAAATGTATTTGCACGCGAGTGAATTTGTGTGTGTGTGTGTATGTGTGTGTGACAGTACAGGGCACTCACGCTTCACGTCGTGGTGGTGGTGCGGCGCGTGGTGGTGCGGCGCGTAGTGCTCCGGCGCGGGCGGGAAGTAGTGCGGCGCGTAGCCGGCCGCGTAGCCGCCCGCGTAGCCCGCGTAGTAGCGGCCCGCGTAGCCGCCGTAGCCACCCGCGCCCGACGGGTTAATAGCTACCGTGCGTTACCCCATGTATGAGACCCGAGCCACGTATTATGTACAAGTATTGTTACACCCGAACCACGTATATACAGAATTCAGATATGGAAGCTTCGATCTTTAAGGCAAACTAGATACACAAAATGAAAACTACCCTCAAAGATATTCCAGTGAAAAGAAACAAATGTTAAAGCAAAAACAAGCTTATGAACATTTCTTTTAGGTGTCTTCTCTGAACGGTTCTCTTGGGTTCTCTACACCAAGACAAATTAAATGTTATTTACATGGCAAAATGTTGGATTAACAATGCACCAAAACTCTTTTTTGTTGCTGTTTGTATATCTAGTTGTTATTTAAAATGATCGAAAGCTCGAAGTGAACCGATATGACACCCTAACCACATGTAAGATAAAAGACCCAAGACACAGTAAATTAACCCATTGACCACCGTAAGGCCCGATCGGGGCGCGACACAATAGATTTTCTATTGTGTCTGTGATTCCGAGGACTGATGGATTAAGATTTATGTGAACCAGAGCAATGAGACACATGTATGTGATGGAAATGCTTTCTGTTCAATAATTTATATGGGTCTCCATTTTATAATCGACTATTTCACATGAGACTCTAGTGCTAAGTATCACAAATAGCGATCATATTTGATGATTTCAAGTTTGACTTTTCACTTCATAACGAAAATTCGCAATTTCTATTATGACGTCACCATATCATGTTAGTTTCCATATACAATCAAATAAATAAAGATCATGCTTTAAAACCATTGAAAATAGACATAGAATTGTTATCACATCGTTTTTTAAACTGTGCTGAATAAAATATACAGATTGAACAGAAAATGTTAAAATTTTCCTAAACCAATATATTGTGATGGGTTATTTATTAAGAAATATTATTAATAAATAAATAATTATTAACCTGGTGGGGGAGGTGGTCCACCGTGTGGGGGTGGTTGATGCGCGGGCGCATTTGGGTTTGGCGGCATCATCATTGCTGAAATAATTATTCTGGTATTATTTGCGTTGCCGTAAAATTGTAAAAACCATTACATTATAATCGAACTAGCAGCTGACTAGCGAATAGACTGTAACTTATAAGTTGTCGAAAATTGTTATTGCTACAACATTTTCTTAAAATTTAATGGTCTAAGATCCGAACATAAGGCGAAATTCAACGGCGTGATAATAGAATGAGACCAATTTTATAATTAATTTAGTCTATTAAAAAATGTATTAAAAATGGGTTGACTGGGAAAATCCTGGACAGGACATTTTTAATGAATTTAAAAAAAAACATTTTTTTTAAATTAATTGTAGTATCAAGATAATAAAAAAAAATATAATAGACTTAAAGCATGAAACCTACAGAATGTGCAGTCATAGTCGTTTTCTAATATTTACCGGGACAAACGGCTAGGTTGGCAGGTATAAACAAGTATGTCGGTACCAGTTACTTTCACTTGGTAGGATGATGAAAAAAAAAATTATGTCAGCACTGTTTTATTACAAAATTGTTCTATTATCTCGAAACTGCAATTAATAAAAAAATAAAAATAAATAAAAAAAATTTAATTCATTAAAAATGTCCTGTCCAGGATTTTCCCAGTCAATCCATTTTTAATACATTTTTTAATAGACTAAATTAATTATAAAATTGGTCTCATTCTATTATCACGCCGTTGAATTTCGCCTTATGTTCGGATCTTAGACCATAACTTATTAGCTTTCGTTAGATTCAACGACAGATCGCTTATCTCGGCACTTTTTGCCAAGAACAACGTTGTTGCGGAATGAACTACCATCTCAAGTGTTTCCAAGAGTTCTCGACAAGGAAACATTAAAAAAATGGGCAAATAAACACCTTATTTTCACTGTCCGAAGGCATTTAATGATTAATTTATTGTTCATAAAACGGTATTATTCATATTAAAGGTGTTTATTTCTGTAATAGGCGTATAATATTTATGCATCTTTGTATTACTTTCACTCGCCCTAGAGAAAATTTAAACATTAAAATTATAGAAATGTATTGTAAGAAAAATTTGAGTCAATTTTTTTGGACTAACCAATAAGTTAAATGATTATTTACATACCGGGATGTGGTGGTGACGTCATATGCGCTTGCGGCGGCGCGGCGGGCGGACCGCTCGGCTCTTTGTTCTCCATTTTCACTTCTACTGGCGGTTCTTCCTTTTTGCGATCCGCTGAAATATGAAATATTTTATTGAAGTGAAGCTTCTATCGCGGGCCTTGAGCGCGGGGACCGAATCGAGAAATTCCGTAACGAAAAAAACCTCACGCTCCCCACTCCGACGTGCTCGTAGGTAGGGCTTGAAGGCATAGCATGCAATAGCTTTACCGCGGCAGTCCCCGAGTGCCACACGTCTGTTTTTATAATGTATCTTACGAAACGTCTTAAACATCCATCCACCAAGCCATCTCAGCCTACACTAAACTTTTTATTGAAGTGAAAACTTCTTTAGCGTCGTTGAGCACTTTTTCTGTAATGGGTATATGGGTATATAAATCTTAAACTCGCGTCAGGACACGTGACCTGATCGAAAGCGTAAGACGGATACCATTCCAAAATATCAAACATGCTCAACGTTAATAATCAAGTTTTCACTTCTGCCAGCACTCCCGGAGTGCAACCCGTCTTTTTTTTTTCTAACTATTATTAACACTTAACTTACCATCATTCTCTTGCACGGGAGCATCAGGCACTTCCTTCTTCGGCTCCTTCAACTCAGTGGTCATATTATCGTCCATTTTGTTAACCTCCGTGGTTGATACTTTGTCCACTTGCGTGGGCGCATTTGGCCCGTTCGTCTCTTGTTTTATCGGTTGCGATTGTTCTATATTGCCCGGCTGGTATGAAATAATAGATATGTGATTGTTTAAATAGAAAAATTTGAGGAAATCTAAATATGTAATGGTTAGGATTATTTAGGATGTATTTTATTGAAAAAATTCGAGGAAATCTAAATATCAAATAGATATTGTTGTGATTATTTAGGATGTATTTTATCTTTCAAAATAGTTCCTGGTTAGGAATATTGACTTTCAAGCATGCAGTTTGAATTCACATCACAATCAGTTTCGGCACCTTGCCCAATTAAAAAATTTTGTTTCTTTTTTCTGGATCGAACCACATCTAAGACGGATAGATTTCAGAATAAAAAAACACTCACTTCGCTTCCGCTAATTTTAAATTAATAGACTCGTTAGATGAAACGTTTTCTATATATGTTTAATCACTTTAAACATTTCAATTAAATAACTCCCAACTTCTCGCCAAAGCAAGGAGTGTGTTTTATGTATAAATCTAATAATCATCAATAAATAATTATCAAACACAAACCTCATCCTTCCTATCCCTCACAGCGGAGGGGTGTGCGGGGTTCACACCCCTACGCAACTGTTCCACCGCCCTTTCGACCATACGGCCGAATGTCTCCTCGTCTACTGCTGGCTTGCAGTGCTACAAGATATAATATTATATGGAAATGATGTAAACTACTAATATTTGAGAATTGTTGAATTAAATATTGAAACAGTAAAGTTCTGTCGATAAAATGAGTATGAGTAAAATATTGTGTAATATTTGTTTAAGTTTTTCTATTTTGTTACTTAGAAAATTAAAAACAGCATCGCAGTTTAAAAGCCTATAACCAAAAATTGATAATTCTCAAATTTATATTACATATGAATAAAAAAAATAATTGTAAAAAATATTTCATTATACAATATGTATTTATGACGCAAACTTAAACACGACGACAAAATTCATCAGCGCCGTTTAATCTCTTGATTAATGGATTGTCTAGGCTATTAATTAAACTACTGAAGGTGCGACATACAAACCTTCTTCAATTCCTCCTGGAATGTATCGCTGCTCTCAATGAACTTGCGTTTCTTCGCCTCAAACTTCTCTTCTATCTGCTGTAATTCGTCTTCCAGTTTCTTCTGATGCATTGTTAACGATTGCACTTGTTTCTTTAGGATCTGTTATTGGAATAAGACAATTAATTTATGAACTTGGTATGCCAGAAATTGTGTTCCGATTATATTTTATGATATTTAATAGATAATCAACTTTGATATTCAGTTTTATTTATCAGTTGATTAGCAATGTTGCAGGAACTTTGTAAAAATGTCAGTTAAAAAGCGTTATCAATATGCAGCATTGCCAGTAACCCTTCAAGGTTTTGATATAATCTTATATATAAAAATGAATCGCAAAATGTGTTGGTAAGGGCATAACTCGAGAACGGCTGAACCGATTTCGATAATTCTT
Organism: Colias eurytheme; assembly: GCA_907164685.1. Classification (NCBI taxonomy): domain Eukaryota; kingdom Metazoa; phylum Arthropoda; class Insecta; order Lepidoptera; family Pieridae; genus Colias; species Colias eurytheme. Next base: position 6,760 of record CAJQZN010019462.1, on the reverse strand, counting down.
TTTTTATTATATTCCTTGAAGTACGAGGATGGTTTTTATGTAGAGAAAACGTAAATATGTACCACGGGCGAAGCCGGGGCGGACCGCTAGTAAGAAATAAATGACGTTTTATTTGGATTTTAATAGAAAATAATTGAAAGTATGTAAGAAAAAATTTATAACAACATACACAAAAATAGCATTATAAATTTTAAAAACATAGATTATTGGTTGCTGTTTTAATTCATTTTACATAAATTATCAACATACACACCTGCATACGAGCGGTAGTGACCACAGATCGCACGTCAGGCACCACAGTGTCAGAGAATATTTCGTTTATGAGTCTGTGGTTGCGTAGATAGCGTGCGTATGCGACGTGCTTCACTGAAAGCCCTTCGTCTTGATCTGAAAATGTGTGTTTAATACATTGAGGTATTATTACTAGAGAGGGCACCACGAACAAAATCTGTGCGACAAGCGCGGCGGCGCGGGGCGGCTAGTGAGTCATACACTTTGTAGATATTCTACCTCTTATTTCTTATAAATTAAAACCAATCAATGTAACAAATAAATATTGTTTATCTTATTAAAAAAATATGAATAAACTTATCAATTAAAACCAATCAATGTAACAAATAAAAATTGAGTTTGAGACGATTGACTCTAACTCGTGTTAAAAAAAGTGTAGTAGCGATGTCCTCTCTTAATACAAATAAATTAAAAATATCGAAACACTACATACTATAACAAAGTCGAGTCCCTCTTTCTGGTCATTTTTATGCTTAGTTCTTTAAAACTACGTAACGGATTTTGATGAGATATTTTTGAAGTGAAACTTCTTTAGGCGCGTTGTGAGTAAAATTTTAAGGTAGCGTCATGGGCAATACCGTCACGTCATAGAGTAAGAGGATTTTGTCAAATCTTGCAAAGAAGTTTCACTTCTGTCATCACATACGCTCTTATTTAATGGTTAGAATGACAGCCCGGGCGGAATGAGTGCCTTGTCTAATAATAATTATATTATTGGATATATTCCTACCTTCTTCGTCTTCAGCTGGTTGTATATCAATTCGTCTGTCTTGCTGTTGCTGCTCCTTTTGCGAACTGCCTTTCTTACTTGAGCTTTCTTCTTCTAAGTTACCAACTAGAAGACAAGTTTTATAATTTAAATATAAAAATACGACAAACACTTCTAGAATTGTAGTTAATTAACCAAATTAAAATAATCAAGTAAAAAGTTCGAACTTTTTATAGTTTGAAATATGACTGTGTACCTACTTGTTGAATAAATTTTAATTCTATAATGAACTTGAAATAATTGTAAATATTAAATATTGTACTTAAATATGCAAAAATCGCAAATAGCAAAACACCTTATTCAATTATTATTATCAATCAAAATAGTTGCTTAAATTGTCTGTGCAATACTTTATATGTTCTCTAGTCTATAATTTTTACATACAAAAGATGATGTCAACTTACCAACAGCCTTATTCTTAGCAGCCACATACGCCAAGTACGCCGGCGAGTTATGATACGCCTTCAGGCTTTTCTCGTACTCCGACTAACCGATGCAATGATCCCGTGTGCATTAGTTATGAGTGTATGTGCATGGAAAAAATTCGTATGTGCGTGTTAGTCACGTACCTATCGGCTATAGTGATTTCGATGAAATGGGGGTGGTATTTGATGTTGAAAATTGAAAATACTTTTCGATGATCATTTGAAATTCCTAGATGAAGATTCTTTTGTAGTCCAAGTTTTTTTTTTAATTACTGTTTTTAAGCTGATTCATAATTAAATCTAATGAGTTCTACTCATCGCGTGCCATTCATTTTTAATTTTGAAAAATTATTGTCTTCAAGTTCACAAAAATAAATGAATTTTATTTATTTACTGTTAGTGCATGTTACTCACTGTTTAATTGTTTATTATTTTAGCAGAATAGTTAGAAAAGGGTCCATGTTTAATACACTAACAATATTTACGTTCTTTTGATATCATTTTGCAAAAGTACACGATTTTTAAAATTACGTTTTATAAAAGACTATCCAATGAAGTTAGTTTAAAGAAGTTTAACAATCCAGCAACTGACGACCCTAGCCAAAGTACTATAAACTCGTAATGATCGAATTTCCTAGCAAAATAAACTCTATGCATTACACCATAAGGTTTATAATTCATAAAACTAGATGGATACACAAACAAGCGTGATGTGAATGCGGTGGTACACAAATTTGATCCCTGCGTTACACCATTAGGGTTCAATTTAAATTGTACCTCTGTTTTTATGTGCGAGCCATTGTATGTATGCCGGGGAAGATTGGTACGCTTTCAACATTTCTGTGTACTGCGCCTATGCCCAAATAAAAATTATTGTGAACTTTATATTACTGTTATTATTTGGCTCCAATCATGTTCAGTATTTTCAAGTTACAAAAAAAAAAATATTTTTGTAAGTATGCAATAGATTAACTCAAAGTTTTTAGCAGATTTTTTAAATATCTATCATCAGTAGAAAGCTGTATTATTACTCAGAAGAATTAAGGGCAGCTGCTAGTCACAATACAAAGCAAATAATTTGTTACATACAAGCTTCAACATTATCTTGATTCTATATTCATGTTCAAATAGATTCAGTTGTTTTCAGGTAAAAATGAAGCAACAAAATTTTACTTAGGGCTGATTTTTCAATCCTTGGTTAAAACTTATTCGTCGAATAATGTATAAAACTACCATTTTAAAAACGTATTCTAATTGCCCGTATTTGACAGTTTACGTGACATTTTAACATTATTGTGTAATACTTAATTTTATCCAAGCATTGAAAAATCGGCCCTTAATAAATTGAATATTTTCTTTATAGTCCAAATATATACAATACCTTTTCAGCTTCGTATTCATCGACAAACGCATACTTCTCCGACTGCGGCAGGTCCCTCCACATGCCTCCTATAATCCTGCCAATCTCCCATAGCTTTAGATCTGGGTTAGCCGCCTTTACACTGTCCCAAACTCGCCGAGAATATCTCATGTATGGCATTAATGGCTTTTCTGGTGGCTTCGGTGGCTTTGGGAGTCCGGCAATCTGGAATATTTGAAATAAAAATGTATTTTCATTAGGAAGGTTCCATGGTGTCATATTTTTTAGATTGTTTTGCTATAAATATGAAATAACTTAACTACTCTTGAGATTATACAACATTTTCCAGGACATAAATACCATTTGATTGATAGATATGGAATTCTAAGGCCAACGTTAAACTGTCGTCAATGACATTATTTCCATTAACAAACAGTCCCTGTAAGATAAAATATAACACTTTCACTTACTCCGCCAGATCCCTTGCCGATCTTCTGCGGTTGGAAGCCGGGATGCGAGTGCACAGTGGACACAAAGGGGCTAGTCTTATCATCCTTGCCGGCCTGCGCGGCCCCCCCCGAGCCCGAGGTGGACCGCCTCGCGCTCTCTGCACCAAAACGCTGTTGTTGCCACCCATACCCCGGGTGGCCCATCGGCCCACCCTGGTATTGTGGGTGGTACTGGTAATTATGGTGCGGCGGTGCATTCATACCGCCTTCAAGCCAAGCAGCGCGGCAATACAATGAAAGAAAAAACAAAAAGCGTAAGGGACAGGACGGGACGGGCGCGGCAAAATAATAAAACGTATGCAATTCAATCTAAACGAATTAGTGCGGTGGAGGTAGCGAAAATATTTTAGTAGGCTAGAACAACAGTGATTGCGAGATATGATCGGAAAACGGAAATGTGATAATTGTTTATTATAAAAAAATAGGTAGGTACATAAAAAAAATCCCCAAAGTCACCTAGAATCCAAAGTGTGAGTGACAAATTTTGAATAAAATAAATAAATCACATTGTGGCATTACCTTTCATCATACCGAAACTCATTGGGGCCCCCGCAATCATGTAGTCTGTTTCAACATAACATAACATGTAACAAAACCAACATAAAAGAATAAGTCTATGCGTAAAGAATAAAAAAGAAAGATTCGGTTACAGATGCACAATCGTTCCGAAATGAAAGCAGAGAGAATGCGTCATGCTTCTCAGGATATGTAAGAGTTAGATACCAGCATTAAGGTTGCATCCATAAAATATGATATTACATTCAATATTGGGCCTTAACTATTTAATAAATATTCAACTGAGAATGAACTTTGGAATTAAAAAAAATGTGAAACAAACCATTAAAAAAGTGGTCCTATGAACGACTAATAAAATAAAATCTTTTTTGTGTATTTTTAGCATAAATAATATTATCAACTTCCAGATTGAAATGATACTATCATTTTAGAGCAATATTTTGAATCAACAATTTTTTATGCTAAATCTAATGAGGACAGTAAGACTATAGTAGGTTTAAGTAAAATTTAATGGGCTTATTATGAGGATTTTAAACTGCTTAATCAGTCATAATTATGCTTTTAGGTTTTTGATACAAACTTGTGTAACTTGAGTTTTTTACAATTAATATGTTTTATTCGCCAAATTGTTCCAAATCTTTACTAATTATATAAATTTGAGTAGGTACGTTTGACTAATCTCAGGAACTTCTGGACCGATTAAAAAAATTACTTCATCATCTTTCACATACTGCAACGATGAAGATATTACAAAAAATTCTGCTCCGATAAATATTTCAGTCAAGTTTTTACATACAAATAACAACAACTTTTTGTCCCTTAATTATTAAGTTGAAAATAACATATGACAATATTTAAAATGTCCGCCCTGGCTTCGCCCATGGTACATATTTACTTTTTCTCTACATAAGAACCATCCTCGTACTTCAAGGAATATAATAAAAAAATTAGAAATAATTATCGAATTCGGTCCACCCGTTCACGCGTGATGCCATGGCCAAGGAAAACAGGTTTCATTTTTAAATATATAGATACATACATAACACTACACAATGCATATACATATTTTATGGATGATTGAAGTACTTTACCATACAAGCCTTTGGTCAGGTTTTGTACTTTGCATGTTAACTATGTTAGTATCTAACAACAATCTATACAACTCAAAATAAATTCTATGCTTTTGCAATTTGGCATTCTAGTAATATCTATCTATAGTTTTAAATATTGTATATTTATTAAAAATAAAGGAATACAAACGCGGGTTGTTTTGTGGACTTGGCATCGACATTGATGCGTTTTGTTTATAACTGCTGGGTGTTGCCATAACACATTACACACTGAAAAGAAACATTTTAGCTTCAGTTCCACTAACATTAACTTTAGAATCGTTATTTAATTGAAAAGGAAATTCCATCTCAACTTTCGAACAGTCTACTGTCTAACAGACAATAACCAGATACATAATTGGCAAATGCTTTGGCAAATATCACTCGCAATCTAGGCTTAATTATAACGGAGCTAAGATTAGAAATTATTATCAATGAAACAAAAAGGGTTATTCCAGTAGTCTGAAGTAAAAACATGTCGCCAGTCGCTATGATAGATTTGTTAGAACACGAATTTCTCTTTTTTGATACAAATTTATAGTAAGGCGAGAATATTATCTGCTTTAAAATAATGATAATATCTCGATTCTTTTACACTGGAATAGAATAGGACAAGAACGGTTGCAAAAGAGTGGTCATAATTATTAATGTTATGACAGCGAAATTGCCTCTAAAACAATATACAATACAAATATATGTAAGATTTCTGTAAAAAAATTACCTAGTGAAAATGATATTAATGTTGTGCTAAATACAAAATCTTTAGAAACTCAAATATTCTCAAATAAAATGATAGCGTCACACTATATAGAACAGAAGCACAGAATAGAATAGGACGCCAATCGCCATTTTCATGCAGCTTGTCAATTGTCATAGTCATGTCAATTTGACATTGAAGTATCGAATAGTGATGTTCTTTTGTAAATTACCTTTTAGGTGAAATTCGATCGTTATTTTTAATATTATTATTATAACTTTGAAAATATTGTTCTGGCTTTGGCTGATTTTAATAATGAATTAATGTGTTTTTTATGATTTTTTTTATTTGGTTATTTGTCACGTTACTCCTGTAACTTTCGATAGGGGGCGTTAGTGACTTAGTGATCGTGTTCTTCACAGGTGTTCTTCTAGCCACATTCTAGCACTATTCTGGCTTATATTCTAGTCATTCATAGTTCGAACAAGGTTCGAACTGTTATGATTTTTTTCTCTCGACCTACCTTTTTAAAAACTTCATAGAGCTTATTGCCTTCTGCACTAGATGCCTGGAATAGATAACTACTAAGTGATAGGGCCGCCAAAAACAATATTGTACTGTTTTTTGCTTATAATTGTGTATATTCTAATACCTACCTTCCGTTAAATTGTATAGAACAGTAAATAAAAAAATAGTTATTTAAAACTCACATCCAAACAATATATTTTAAGACATCAAAATATAATTATCGATTCTAAATCTATAAGTTTTCTTGTAATTCTTAAAGTACTATATACTACCAGTTGAAGACCAGTTGTACCTATAGGCTGGGAAATAATACATATTACCTATGGGATGAAAATATGCTGTTCTGAAGGTTCTTGATATAGTCCGTATAAATTGCTTTTATCACATTCACTTATCTTGGTTTGACCATCTTCACTTCTGTTTCAATATTATATTCTTCAGGTTCTATGATAAAAAAGGGATTCTAAATTTCGGTTTATAAAGACATGCCTCGTAAAACACTCCAATATGTATTATTCAATTTTTTGTTTTGCAATGAGTAGAAACGCTTTTTTAT
>CAJQZN010019461.1:0-18069 GCA_907164685.1 Colias eurytheme | reverse complement strand
TTCATTTGACCCATATTTTTGTCCTATGCGGGCTTGTAGTCTATGACGATCAGTTATATAGCGAACACGACTACTAAATTTATAACAGCAGCTATTTTCACGCATAAAAAACTAAACCTGTCAATGTGGGTCAAAATCAAGTTTAAAGGAGTCAGTTACATACAAATATACAGGTGAAGCTAAAAAAAGAGTGTTGAAAAGCAAATTATGTTTTATTAAAGAAAATAGCATATAAAGGTAAATGTCTGTGGTAATATTAATAAGCCTATATAAATAGAAACGTATAAAGGACGGTCAACACGGAAGCTTGCGACACTGTGCCACATACACTAATTTGCAACCCGACTGCGTTCGCGGTGAAGGGAAAAGTAAAGACGCCGTCTTATATTGCATTTATATTGTAAACACGGAATTGCATACATATATAGATTGATATTTTGTGCAATCCGCTGGTTTTTTATATGATCTTGATCTGCAGGTATGTTTGTATGCAACTGACACCTTTAGACTCGATTTCGACCCAATTTAAATGGACAGATTGAATTCAAACTTTTTACACTTATCAAGAATCGGTGACAATAATTTATAAAAACTAAAAAAACACTATGTACTTATATAAGATATAGTAAATTGTAAATCTTATTTCAGTCTTAACCGTACTTATTCATTGTGCCTGCAGAGTTAAGTAAAAATTTCAACAGCTTTCGAGTCCGTATTGGACCACACCACATTTATTACATTAGTTATAATGTGTTTAATGACATATTTATGCAATCTACTCAATATTATTACGCAGTCATTCGTAGATATACACAGTATACATACTTGTATACGTCTTCTTATACAATATGTACCTACTAATATGCACATATTGTTTTTATCTTATTACTAGGTATACACATTTAGCGAAAGAATATTATCGTAGTAGTGGAGTCTGGAGAGATTTTCAATTAACACCATTTTCTTCAGATAATTTTCTATCAATGTCCATATTGTTCAGTTAACTATTTTTAGCATCCATTTCTGTTTGACTGTAGAATTACAACCATCAAACATACAGGGACACTGTAGTTTTAATAATAGAACACGTCACACAAAATCTATAAGAATATTATAAAGCTGAAGAGTTTGTTTGTTTGTTTGAACGCGCTAATCTCGGGAACTACTAGTACGATTTGAAAAATTCTTTCGGCGTTAGATAGCCCATTTATCGAGGAAGGCTATAGGCTATATATCATCTCGCTAAGACCAACAGGAGCGGAGTACTGCGGGTCAAACCGCGGAGCACAGCTAGTAGTACATACATATTGCATACTTATAGTATTGTTACACGCATAGGCTCCCACGAAGATCCATACAGTTCTGATTTATACCATCTCCATCAACTTTCGAATTCCAATCCAATTGAATTTTATTGAATTCTCAAACAGACTCCGAATGGGTTTGTTTCACAATTGAGTGCTAAAGCTACAAGGGGCAGATCGTGAGGCACGCAGCAATCACTAACATTGACTAGATAAAGGGCAGTCTATTTTGAGATAGCTGTTATTTGAATGGTAAGCTTTATGTAGCATGTGTGAAAATTATAAGGTTTGGCTTTGGTTCGTATTCGTATTACATGTAGTTTGTTCCACATTTATCTCAGAACATTAACAGATGGTACCCTAACTCGATTCCACTCTATTCGTTAAATACTAATGAAGTAAAGTTCCCTTTGTAACACAATTATTGCGTAAATTAGAAGGATCCCAGAGGCTTTTATTACGTTACATTGTGTAGTATTTTTACGGAATACTAAAAAATATGTTTGTAAGTAATTACTAGGTAAGTAAGTTGTGTCGCGGAAGAATTCTAACAAATACCCGCGGCCCCATCATTAAAGCGGCTCGACGGAACACAGTGGGGTTTTAGTCGGTAAGAATCCGACATAACCCACGGCTCCTTCCCCGGGGGCCGTGGGTATCTTTGGAAGATTTCCCCACTATAAAAAAAAAGGTAAGTAAGTTGTAATAATTAGTTGCTTAAAATCCTCTGAGATGTGAGAATTTAAGTCGAATATGGGTTACCTAAAAATGTCTCTAAATGTATTATGAGGGTGTTTATAAGGGTATACCTACCGCTATTAAATAAACATAAAGATTTTTTGTTTGTTCGTACCAAAGAAGCTACGAATATGCGTAATTAAAACTCAAGCTTTAACAATGACGAAGTGGAATAATGAATTATTACCTACTCGGTCACATTCTACTTTCTAGGCTTGATCGATTCTCATGAAACTTTGTGTGCCTATTGGCTAGATATGTGAATTGGACATCTATTTTTATACCCGTAAATAATAAGAGTAAGGCAGGTAAGCAGAAAATGTTTACCAGGACAGCTAGTGCATTATAAATTGTTTTTGTTACTATCCCATACCCAGCCAATCGAAGCCGGGAAGCACGACTAGTCCTATCTTAGTACAATTCGACTATAATGGGAAAATAATAAATATATTATCACTTCACGGTAATTTTGTCATGCTTTCTCATTGTCACTGACGTATCACTGTCATTTTATATACTCTGTGAAACAATGACAAGAGAAAGGAAGCATAGTTAGTCGTATAGGAGCTACCAACGTTGACAAGTGAGCATTTTAGTATAGTTGGTTCTTTGATATACTGTTCCTCTTGCTATTTCGGGAGTCCGGGCTGTCTGGCTGGTCGCAGTGGTTGCGTTTTTTAGTGCGCATCTCATCTGCACAGGATAATTTCCTTAATTTAAAGTCATTTTTTAACGCGTAATTTTTAATATTTTACCTTTAGATAGATCCATTAGACATAATTTTTTTATTGCAAGACGTTTTTTTCGTTGTTAAATAGGTGCCAGACGCAATTTTTTATTTCGTTTTTATAAAAAACTAGCGGTCCGCCCCGGCTTCGCCCGTGGTACATATTTACGTTTTCTCTACATAAAAACCATCCTCGTACTTCAAGGAATATAATAAAAAAAGAATTATCGAAATCGGTTCAGCCGTTCTCGAGTTATGCGCTTACCAACACATTTTGCGATTCATTTTTATATATAAGATTCAAATTATTTTAGAATGTCTGTAAATTTCATATTATGTTCTTCAAACATAATATAATCTAAAATTAATTAGCCAGACGCTAATTCGATTGTTAAGTATTAAATAATGTGTATAAATAAAAAAAGTAATGAAGCATGCAGCTCATCAGCTCGTGTATTTTAACTATGCGACAGGAAATAATTGCAAGAATACAATATTATTTACATATTACATACAATATTCTTATAAATAAAAGCTAAAATGAAAAAAAATAAACATAAAAGTGAAAAATAAATTAAAGTTACCATACATTGAAAAGAATGGAATAAAAACTTTATCAATGAAGGTTAAACAATTACATTGTTAAATTTAAAAAGCCATCTTCATAATCATCATCATCATCATCTTTCCTCACACTGTCAGAATTATTTATGTTATCGTCTAAGGAATTGTTATTGTTTTCCAATATTCCATCATCTGAAAACAACTAAAAAGTTTGTTTCAATATTGATGTACACACATGCACACACACAACACACACACACCACACCACACACGACACACACACGTGAACACACACACACTCGCATGTTTAAGTTTGTATTGAATTTAACTAAAGTAGTTAGCATGAATTTATATAGGTATACTAGCGGTCCGCACCGGCTTCGCCCGTATGGTACCTACATGTATAAACTATCCTATCTCTCAAGTTGGATCGAACTGCACATGGTGTGCGAATTTTATTATAATCGGTTAAGTGGTTTAGGAGTCCATTGAGGACAAGAGGACATTATGACACGAGATTTATGTATATATATTAAGAATTAAGATTAATGAATTAATATTGTTATCATCATCACTACATAGTATAAAACAAAGTCGCTTTCTCTGTCCCTATGTCTCTTTAAATCTTTGAAACTACGCAACGGATTTTGATGTGGTTTTTTTAAATAGGTAGAGTGATTCAAGTGGGGGGTTTATATGTATAATAACATCCATTAAATAGTGGAGAAGTACTGTTATTTTTGAGGTTTCTAATGTGATTTCGTAAATAATTACATTTTTTCCACTTACAGTGCAAACGCAGGCACCCTACGAGTTTTATCAAAATAATGTACTAACTATAGTACACATTGAAAAGGTCTACAGAAAAGTCCGTGATGGTATATCTCTTATGGATAACCCACAATAACTTTTTTTGTCATTTACTTTTTACGACAAATAATGGCTAATTTTCGAAGCGATTTTAACCAATACAGCATTAATCCTTAACCAATTAAATACCTTGAATACATTGTTCATTTCATATAGATCTATATGGTACATTACACCGTATGATTTAAGTGAATATTTTCGAAGATATTACAGATTTAAAAATTGCGGGACGTAGCGTTTGCGGCGGTACCGGCCGGCCGCCCGGCTATCGAAGCCGGAGCGGACCGCTATTTTTTTATATACAACGCGAACGTTCACATTTTTTCTGTAGTGTATTTAGAATCAGCATTGCACCCGTGCGAAGCCGGGGCGGGTCGCTAGTTACATATAAAAAGATGCACTTAACTCGATAGACCATCAAAGCAACTCAAGTTACATCATAGCGCGTGATCTATCCCCAAATTGCTGGCACTTTCTCTGCTCCGAAAATCGTAATTACTGTGTTTTCGCTCGTTTCACAGTTTAAAGGTGAAGACGTAACAATGCTGTAAATGCTGCATTTCACGTCGAATTATGCGTTATTGTAAAATAATTAACTTGCCATGTTTATTTTGATCTATTCTTCGGTAAATAACTTACTTTATTCTCAGGTAGACTAGGCTAGAAGAAAACTTTGGTAATAAGGATGCCTTTTGTACAGAAATGTTAAGTATAATATTATGTACTAGCTGCTCCGCGCGGTTTCACCCCCGTGGCTCCACTCCTGTTGGTCGTAGCGTGATCTAACACCGAAAGAATTTTTCAAATCGGACCAGTAGTTCCCGAGATTAGCGCGTTCAAACAAACAAACTCTTCAGCTTTATAATATTAGTATAGATTAAAGTTGAAACTAAAGCAGTGTGCGATATCTAACAAATACATAAAATGATATATAAAAGTAACATTACACATTTAACTTGCGTACTCAATTTGAGTTCAGGCCCAATACTTATTTGTGGTGTGTTAACACGTGAATTATTTACCTCAACGCTAATGGTAAGCACTTTAGGCTTACAATTAGGGCTACATTTTCGATGTAGGTAAAGTCCGTTTTAGTTGAAATAACTGGAAACAGGCTGAAAAGGTCTGATTTATTTTGCGAGTCCTTAAAGGCAACAGACAACTAAATTTAGGGACTATTTACGATAAAATCCCCAAAAGGATAGAAAGGCGGAATCGTCTAGCAAGGAATGCACTATAAGGGGGAGAAATTATACCATCATTGAACTTAAAGCACTGGAAGGTTGATAATTCAAAATTATCTGTCATAAAAGTAGAAAAATAATATTGAATTGGTACGTTTTTCGCTCTAAATATCGCCAACCTCCCAAAACCGTTACAATAAGAAGAAACATAGACCATCTAAAATATCAAATTGAATCTACATCACCTTCACGTCTCACTAGCTAGCTGAGAAAAAGGTCACTGCATTATTCACAATAAGTACCTGCGAATTTGACATTAAATAGTTTAAAGGTTACGCACCCAAGGTCCGCTTTATTACTGCATAATAAACAAGTTTTAAATAAAGTGACATATTAAATGGCGCCATATTTGGTTTGGTTGCAATAAAATTATTTCGAATTTATTTTCGACTGAGGTTGAAGAATGTTTGGCAAATCTTTCAAAATGAACCAAGGATTTTGCGAAAAAAGCTATAAATAAAATTTAAATTGGTTTTAAAGTTTTGGACACAGGAAAATAAATGGCAAAATGAATATTTATTTTGAACTAGCGGTCCGCCCCGGCTTCGCCCGTGGTACATTTTTACGTTTTCTCTACATTAAAACCATCCTCGTACTTCAAGAAATATAATAAAAAAAGAATTATCGAAATCGGTTCAGCCGTTCTCGAGTTATGCGCTTACCAACACATTTTGCGATTCATTTTTATATATAAGATTTGTCTTCAAAAGTATAAAAAAGCATAAATCATAAAGTGAACTTGAGTTTCCAACTCGTGGGATCAAGGAAACCATAAATAACGGAAGGTAGGAAGAAGATTCAAGCAATTCTCAGATTATCTTGAAAATATTATATTTTTTTAAGGTAATGTTTCCCATAAATTTTTCAGGCGATTTCAATTTTCAATCCTATGAACTTTGACCATTCAATATGTTCGATCAAAGCTAATCGAATAATTATCGATGGACCTTATTTTTTACCTAATGAAAAAACCGACATGTCGAAGAATCAAAAGTTCGATGACATGTGACATTTGCCAACCCGTACTTGGCCAGCGTGGTGGATTATGGCCTGTACCCTCATAGGAGGCCCGTGTCCCAGCAGTGGGAACGTAATAGACTGATGAAGAAGACGATGATGAACAAATGAATCAAACCATACAGTCGAATCGTTCTTATTAAAATCGTCGAAGGTCGCTTTAACCACATCTAAAATTTACACAACTCTGCCTCGTGTATTCCACGCTTCATTACCTCAAACAACATTAAAAGCAATTGGTTCTGCTATCGAAACAGAATCTCTTGTGAAATGTCATCTGATTCTAGATCATCAAGGCAATCTATTTTATGCAAGTCTGGATTTGGTCATCGAGCCTCTGCTCAAACCTGCAATCTCTGTTGAAAATGTATCCTGATGAAAATGTTTCGCTTTACTAAATTGATTTGGATGCAATATGACACGTGGATAAATTCACGTTTGAGATATCATATTTTACGGCCCTGCCTTATTGCAGGAAGACAAAAAAAATGTTGTGTGGTTTTATGAAACCACGGTAAAAGTGAAACTTTCCGAACACTGCTTAATACCTACTCGGCAGCCGACCGTCACGCGACATGCGCTACACAGACCAAAAAGTTTGAGACGATGTAATAAAAGTTTCACTTCACTACATAGTATAAAACAAAGTCGCTTTCTCTGTCCCTATGTCCCTTTGTATGCTTAAATCTTTAAAACTACGCAACGGATTTTGATGCGGTTTTTTTAATAGAAAGAGTGATTCAAGAGGAAGGTTTTAGTATATAATTTATTAGGTTTTAGACTGCGGGCGAAGCTACGGGCGGTAAGCTAGTAAAAAATAAGCAAGGATGAAGTAAAGAAATTTAAATGCCTCCAGATTGTGTGCCAGGACTGCCAGGACAATATGCAATTTTTGCAATGCACTCGTTTTTGTGTTGCTTAGAAATAAAAACCTGTATTATATTAAAATGCATTTTTAGATTCACTAAGGTCAAGTGATATTAACACAAGAACCACAAAAAGTTATTTATGACTACCAACTCCGACTTTGCCCATTTTTTTCGTATCTTGGTCACAATTTAATAATATCAAAAATCTCAATTCCAAAGGTTAATTGAGGCGACGCGTTCGACTTACTTCATTATCAGCTATAACAAATATACCTGAAACAAAAATATTTTTATTAATAAGAATGTATTTGATATCAAACCTCATTTTATTTAAAAAAGGGCTACATAAACATCTCTATACTCAATAATAATTAAAACCTCTGTCAAATAGCACCTATTGAAATATTTTTTACTAGCTGCGTCTCAGAGTTTCACCCACGTGGCTACGCTCCTGTTGATCTTAGCGTGATGATTTATAGCATATAGCTTTCCTCGATAAATGGGCTATCTAACACCGAAAGAATTTTTCAAATCCGACAAGTAGTTCCTGAGATTAGCGCGTTCAAACAAACAAACTCTTCAGCTTTATAATATTACTAGCGGTCCGCCCCGGCTTCGCCCGTGGTACATATGAAAAATAGATGTTGGCCGATTCTCAGACTTACCCGATATGCACAGAAAATTTCAAGAGAATCGGTCCACCCGTTTCGGAGGAGTATGCAGACTAACATTGTGACACGAGAATTTTATATATAAGATAAATAATACGTACCTATAGATTTTATTATATTAAGTATGAAAATATATTAAAATAAAAAAAATAAGTCATTTTATATGAACATTTCAATTTGTATTAAATCTTATAATAGAACTATATCTGTTTCCTCAGCATGAAATAAACCATTATCCAGTCTGAGCCAATCTATTTGAACACAATGATACTTTACCATCATTCATAAAGCTGCCAAGTACAGTTATTCCAGAAACTATGGGATGCAATCATTCTCGCTACCTCTGTGCAGCCAACGATTGTGTAATTGTTTCAGATATTGTTATAGATATTTCGTTTTAACCCATTGAATACCGAGCGGCCCGATCGGGCCGAGACACAATAGATTTTCTATTGTGTCTGTGATCCGAGGACTGACGGAATAATAGTCCTTACTCTGAGTGAGTTCTCTCGCGTAGTGTACTTAATAAATGTATACTAAAGATTCCTCGAGAACCATATTACATTACCATCTATTGTTGAAAACAGAATGAAAATCGGTACAGTTTTGAGTTTACTGCGGACATACAGACTGACGCGGTCGAGGCCTCAATATATACAATATACATAATCTAGCTTTCCGCCCGCGGCTTCGCCCGCTTTGTCTAAAACATAATAAATTATATACTAAAACCTTCCTCTTGAATCACTCTATCTATTAAAAAAAACCGCATCAAAATCCGTTGCGTAGTTTTAAAGATTTAAGCATACATAGGGACATAGGGACAGAGAAAGCGACTTTGTTTTATACTATGTAGTGATGATAATAATAAATGCGAAAGTGGGTTTTTTTCTTTGTTTCTCTTTCTTTCATGTCGCAATGGGCCGATTTTGAGAATAATTTCTGTGACGGGAGATATTTAGGAGCGGTGAAACTTTCCCATAGGAATTTCCTTAAACTACGAGGATAAAGCCGCGGGTGAAAATCAAGTATTTTCATACATCATCTGCCATTTTATCTGACAGATAAGTTGAACAGAACAAATCCAGTAGCTGTGAAACAAGTTTCTTTATCTACAGTAATAGGACGCTTAGCAACAGGTCCGATTAGGCAACGAAATCTAGTACCTACCCATTTCCCAGAAAAATATACTAGTTTCGGTCTACTTTTATCTTGAACTTGAAGCTTTTGAGCGAATTTTACCTGAATTTTCTAAGACTATTCGACAGTTACGTGATGTAGGATGACTTTGATGGACAGAGAATGTTATGGAAGATACAATTTTGTGTCACGGACGGAAATTGAGGTAAAAATTCGGGTATGAACACTGTGACACTTTTGCGTTACAATATTAGTAACGGTATGTAAAAAAGTGTAATAGACTGGATCAGCAAGACGTCGTGATACGTCGCTCTTATGAACGATAAATAAATTTGGTAGTGCTTTCTTAATATTCATCACTCGTAATTTAAAACTGTAAATAAATAAGAGATTTCTTATTGCTATTTCGAGTGGTAGTTGTATAGGGAAATTTATAGGTAACTAGCGGTCAGCCCCGGCTTCGTCCGTGGTACATAATATTTACGTTTTCTCTACATAAGAACCATCCTCGTACTTCAAGGAATATAATAAAAAAAGAATTATCGAAATCGGTTCAGCCGTTCTCGAGTTATGCGCTTACCAACACATTTTGCGATTCATTTTTATATATAAGAGAAGAAGATGTGATGGAAAATATTAATCATAATATTTCACACATCGTCTGAACGTTATTCCATACATGATACATTGCCTAGGTATTGTAGAGAATACCTGGACTATATAAATTACCGGTAACATATACCTACATAAACACGATAGCTAGCTGTAAAACATTCTACATACAAATTATAAATGAAGATTTCCTTTGAACCTTAATGTTAACCGTACATTTAATTACAAACAAACAACCGTAAAACATGAATTAACACACGTTTAAACGCCGATTAAAATACAATAAATACAATTCAATTTTAACAGAGATAAACCATGTATGGCATTGACTATTGATCGATTCACTTTAACCGGTTGTTAAATTAACTGACCGTTAGAGATAAGAATTAGTTAAACGGTTTCTTTTGATATTTTAATTATACTTTTTGTAGTTCAAGTTCAAGACTTTCGCACTAGTAGGTATACTCATAAACCATAGTATAATTACATTGGTATATGTATGAAGTGCGTAATAAAACCAACCGGTTAGGTTAAATAAGTACCTCCTAAGTCCTAATAAAGTAGGGACGAGGGACATTGTCGTACGATTCATTCATCCAAAGTTTGCCGCCAAAACTTTTGTTGGAAAACAACTTTAATAAACTATTTCGAAGTTGATGGAACTCGATGACTGTGTAGGTTTTTTATGGGCTTATTTTCAAGCAATTTTCATTGACTGAGTTTTATTCGAATTTTGCTTTTTTTCTTAAGAGCTGTTTTTCAAATCGCAATCGTAAACAATGTTTCACAAAAAATATCCTAAAATATAAGTAGCTAGAGGTCAAAAATGATTCTCAAAATAAATAAACACAAATTTTAATAAAAGGATAAAAAACTTATACCTATTTTAAATTGGATTTTACGTTTTTTTATACTTAGAGGTAGGTATAAATCCTTTCCGATAAAGCTTTTAAAAACAAATAATTTATTCATATGCTTTTAAAAGCTTTATCTTTATTATTTATTAAACCAGTATCGAAGGTCGTACGTTGACGTTATGAGAGCGTTTTAATTAATATGTATCTAGAATTAAGGTGTCTTATTGAAACAGTTCGGTAATTATGATCAGTTATGCAAAAAGAAACCACTTCATGTAGACCTTTGACTGACCGGTTGGCTTGGTTGGTAGTGGCCCTGCCTTCCAAG
Organism: Colias eurytheme; assembly: GCA_907164685.1. Lineage (NCBI taxonomy): Eukaryota > Metazoa > Arthropoda > Insecta > Lepidoptera > Pieridae > Colias > Colias eurytheme. Next base: position 7,128 of record CAJQZN010019461.1, on the reverse strand, counting down.
CCAGAGGTCGTGAGTTCGATTCCCACCGGGGGCAAATATTTGTGTGATGAACATAGATGGTGTTAATTATCTATAGAAGTATTTATTTAAAAATATATATATTATGTATGTTTATCAGCCATCTGGTTTCCATAACACAAGCGAAAGCTTAGTATGGGATCAGATTGTGCCGTGTGTGAAAATTGTCCTGAAATATTTATTATTTATTTACCTTTCGATACATTATGAAATAAGTATGCAATTGTTACCAAGTTATTTTAAGACCCATACAATAAAAATACCCATAAAATAGCAATCAAACATTTTTTCCAATCACAAAAGTAGTCATAATTCTAACCAACTTTAGTTTACAAAAAATATAAAATTCGGCATCACATCTTCGCAAATTTCTAAAGTTGCCTACGGGTGGTGAATTTTCTTACCACTACCATAAAAAATACTATAGCTACAGACAAAATATATTTAACTAAATGTAACAAACAATAGTAGCCATTTCAGGTCTTCAGGTTATGAGAGACGTTTCAAAGGCTTAAACTCTAACTTACTCTTATATCCAAAGTTATATTCAAACAGGCGGACTAATTAAAACCGTTTCAACAGGTACAATATCCAGCAAACACAAAATCACAGTGATGTAGCAAATCACTGTTATTTTTCACAATCACGTGACATCGTTATTCATATTATTACTTAACGTTAATTACGTTACGTTACATACTGTGTACAAATATTTTTTTTTAATGTCATGTGTCGTGTTGCTTTCTCAAAATTATACGGGAAAGATTATTTAATTTTTTATGCTAAAATATATTGAAAAGTGTAAATGCGAAGACAAAATTCGATGACTTCAGTGGGAAATTCTAATTAAAAAAATCTAATTCATACATATTGTTGAATGAAAAACTGAAAGAATGTAAGCTTATCGTAGTTATTATTTATTCCATTTCGTATAAGATCCTTATTCTCCGTCGCATTTGCGTAAAAAGTCATAAGGAAAATGAACATTAATTTGTACATAATTGTCAAAAGGAAATTTACCCAAAAGATATGATCCCGGTTAAAAATACAGAAAGTAAATTAACAAGCCTTTTTGAAAAAGACGTTCTTTTTCCAACGATTATCTTATTTTAAAACGGGCGTCCTTTGCACGATTAATTTCACTCAATGACTTCCAGACTATTCATTGAATACTCTGTTAAAAATCACAGTGACGATTCAATAAGTAACAGTGATATTTAACAGTGACATTGTATAGCACCTCTAGCTGTAAGCCAGCAGAACGTTACGGCTTACCGCCGTTGCATAATGGTTGCAATTAAGACCTAACTATTTAATTGGTTAAATGAAGTCCTATTCCTATAATCTAGGTATGTTTCAAGGGTTCAGGTTTTTCTGAACGAGAAGATTTATTTAATAATTTTGACATTTATAAAAATCTTAAATTAATTTATACTTAATAATATTATAAAGTTGAAGAGTTTGTTTGTTTGAACGCGCTAATCTCGGGAACTAACTGGTCCGATTTGAAAAATTCTTTCGGTGTTAGATAGCTCATTTATCGAGCAAGGCTATAGGCTATATATATTATCTCGCTAGAAGCGGAGCACTGCGGGTAAAACCGCCGAGCACAGCTATAGTTAAAGTTGAATCAGTGCTGTTTCTTATACCTATTCTTTAATAATTAATTACTTAACTTATAAGACAAATACCGAGTAATTAATTATTATTTAAAAACAAAAAAAATGTATAAAGTTAGTAAATTGTGTATATTTATTTATCTATTACAACCGCATAAAAATAAATCATATAAATTAGAGGTCCTAAGTAATTGGTACAGTCAGGGTACAGTGGTTGACCGCCTCCTTGGTACAGTGGTTGACGCGTGAGCCTAACACCGAGGGGTCCTGGGTTCGATTCCCGGTGGAGACGAAAAAAAAATAATGTCTCGGTCTGGCAGGACACAGAAGGCTGATCACCTACTTGTTCATAAAGAAAATCGATCAGTGAAACTGATGTATAATGCATCTGCCCCTTACCCCACTAGGGGACATGGGACTTCACTTACACTTACTTACTTATAAGTAATTAAACTCAATTCACCCACATTAATTAAATATGTATTAATCTAGATGAGATCTAGATTACGAATGGCCTTGATTATAATTTAAATGAATGTATAATTAACAGGCTAGTCAATCAATTTAGTTTTAAATGATGTTGTACAATATCTAGTTGGAATTGAAATATCTAAATAAATATTATTATGCGTCGCCATTTCAATTTTGGTGATACTTATAAAGAAAGAGTGAAACTTGAAATGTTGCATATTCAATATATGATTAGCAATAAGTAACTTTTTACAATTTTTAATTATAAAAAATATTTTAAACAACTTATGAAACAAGTAAATAGCTGAGCTATGTAAGTCTCAATAGATACAGAATATACCAAAAATAACACTTACAGGTGGATTTCACAGTGAATAATAATATCATTGAAAAGACTCTACGGACAATAAAATAGAACCATTTTACTCTGTGGCTTACCACGGTTGCATAATGCCAGCAATTAAGAGCTAACTACGAGTGCTCGATTGTACTAGAACTAGACCATATTGACTGGAAATTCTATAGCGTTTGATTTTATCTATTACTAGCTAACCGCCCGCAGCTTCGCCCGCTTTGTCTAATCCATACTAATATTATAAATGCGAAAGTAACTCTGTCTGTCTGTCTGTTACTCAATCACGCCTTAACTACTGAACCAATTTGCATGAAATTTGGTATAGAGATATTTTGATAACCGAGAAAGGACATAGGATAGGTTTTATCCCGGAAATCCCACGGGAACGGGAACTATGCGGGTTTTTCTTTGACTGCGCGGGCGATGCCGCGGGTGGAAAGCTAGTACCTAATAAATTATATACTAAAACCTTCCTCTTGAATCACTCTATTAAAAAAACCGCATCAAAATCCGTTGCGTATAGTTTCAAAGATTTAAGCATACAAAGGGACATAGGGACAGAGAAAGCGACTTTGTTTTATACTATGTATAGTGATTTACAATTTATTCCACTCTTTTGTATTTTTTGTTAGTATAAAGATGATAGAATATTATAGTTTTCTAAAAAGTGTTAAGTTATGTCCTTACAATGTACATAGGTATATATCTGTATGTTATTACATTACCATACATTATTTGTTATGTGAATATGTGTTTATATGTATGTTTATCCAATACTCTTCAAAACTATTAAACAGATTGTTCTTCTCCTCATTTTTTCGTAAATATAGGTGCGCTCCTTTTTTATCAGTCTCATATGGACACGATGTAGACCGACACACTAAGAGATCAGCTTTATGCACTTTTAACATAGGGCTGTTTTAATTTAATCTTATTATTAACTAGCTTCCGCCCACGACTTTGTACGTGCATCCCCGTTTTTCCCCGTTCCCGCAAGAATTTCGGGAAATCCTTTCTTAGCGGATGCCTACGTCCTAACATCTACCTGCATGCCAAATTTCAGCCCGATACGTCCAGTGGTTTGGGCTGTGCGTTGATAGATCACTATATCAGTCACCGTTGAGTTTTATATATAGGTATATAGATTCTTATATTAAAATAATTATTTAAAATACCAAGATCACTTTTGCCACAACCCAATGCCAAAAATTGCTAAATCTGAAGTGAAACATCCAATAACTATACAATACAGTTTTTACAATTGTTAATTTTACACTTCAATATTTTTGCCATTTCAAATTAAAAATGGCCGTTATACTACTGCAAAAACATGTTCTTGTTCCAACAAAAAACTTCGTCCACGCTCTAATGATAGTTGACTTTAATTGGCTTAAACCGTGGGAATTGATTACAAATTCTACGTAGGCTTTAGATAAATTTATGAAATAAACTAGCTTCCGCCCGCGACTCCGTCCGCGCGGAAAAATTAAGATTTATTTATTTCTACGTATTTTTCCGGGATAAAAAGTATCCTATTTTATGCCCAGGATAATAAGGTATAATTATACCAAGTTTCATCGAAATCGAACCGTTACTTTTTACGTGATGCCTTCGCATACAGACAGACAGACAAAAATTTTTTTAATCACATATTTGGGTTTGGTATCGATCCAGTAACACCCCCTGCTATTTATTTTTTCAATATTTTCAATGTACAGAATTGACCCTTCTACAGATTTATTATATGTATAGATAACGGATTTTATTTAAGCTAACTAGCCATTTTTCCTGGCTTTGTTTAAGTTTGCATGAATGTACCTACGATAATATTCCTAGTTTTCTAATTTCAATGAAATTTTGCATGAGTGATCAACAAAATTTTACACAAAAACTCATACTTATGATAAAATTAATCAACTAGTAGTTATGTAAAAATTAACTACGTATTCAAGAGTTTTTAAATGCTCAAAAGAGATTAAGCTTCAACTGAACTCTAAATAGGTACAAAAAATAGTGCCTAGGCCCTAGTATATAGTATGTACTAGATTCGTCTACATTCACACACTACATTCAACAAATCTCTATTGTTACATTCAAAATGTAATATCGTATTACACAGAGGAAACACTTCCATACGAGAAATAATTAATAAACTATAGAATATAGATATAGGTATATGTCAGAAAATCCCTACTAGTAGTAATTAATTAACATCGAAGCAGGGAAAACTTATCAAATTAGCTGGATTGTGTAGTTAATTAATATGTTATATACTCAAACTCAAACTCAAACATTTATTTATTCAATTAGACTTCTTATAGAAGCACTTTTGAAACGTCATTACATATTTTAAAATTTACCATTATAGTTAGGGATAACAGATTTTGTATCCATCCATGTCTAGTGTAGTGTGAATCAATGTATTTATCTTTTCTATATTTATATTAGACTAGCGGTCCGCCCCGGCTTCGCCCGTGGTAAATATCTTCAGCCCCTTTTTCGCAATAAAAGGTAGCCTATGTTCTTTCTCTCTCTTCTCTAAAGATTGTCTGTGCCTAATTTCATCAAAATCGGTTGAGAGGTTAGCGGGAAAGCGTAACAGACAGACAGACATGAGTTACTTTCGCATTTATAATATTAATAGTAGGGATTTATAATAAAAAAAATGAATCGCTGCATGTGTTGGTAAGCGCAAAAATCGAAAACGGCTGAACTGATTTCGTTAATTTTTTTATAATATTATTTGAAGTACGAGGATGGTTCATATGGAAAGAAAACACGAAAATGGAGCAATAGGATAGCTATAGTTGAGCCAATTTAATAGGCAACATTTGACGTCTATCAATTTTATCTTCATAGGGTGGTAACCTGCTTAAAAACATCGATTAAAGCGAATTAATCGATACGGACTTGAAACAATTGTCAATCGAACTTGAAACACATGTCAATAATTTATGATGATTTTTATTCCCAAGTAACCAATGCATTCGATTCTAGATGTCAGATTTCGATTTTTAGAGTAACGTCTCTGGTATTTATAAAGAAAAAAGGTTTATTGACACAAAATTGTAGCGACGTCAGTTCTTTAAATAAGAAAATGTTTATTATGTTTAGAATGGTTTATCAGTAAAATCAAATCTTAAAATTAGTTGCATCGGTCATTATTATTATAAATATGTAATCGTAATTGAAAAAAGTTAAGCAAATGTGCAGTTCTAACAAAACGAAATATCATGTTATTCTATGTCGTCGTTACTAGGTTAGAAAGAAAGAAGAAAGAAAGAAACATTTATTTATCAAGGACAGCACAACACACACACATATAAAACAAAGAACCGTAAGAGATAAATAAGAAAGCACCACGACAAGAAAATAGCAACAATAACACTAAAATTAATAACATAAAAAAAAGCACGTAGAGAAAATAAAATTGACAATCAGTATTATTATTAAGGTGTGTCATACGATCCTGACAAAAAGGAGACAGCTCAGCATATGCTGCAACGTTCTGGAACATTGCCAGCGCTGTTTTTCAGTGCCCCCCTTTATAATTATGAAGGCTTCGAGTTGGGACGAAAGGAGTAACTTAGGTTTACATATATACATAAATACACAAAAAAAAAAATAAAATAAATGAAATATAATAACTTATAGATAGGTACGACGATACAACGCGACTAACGACGAATATAAATACATAATAAATACACAAATAATAAATATTTCAGGACAATTTTCACGTAAATTTAATATATATAAATACCACTAAAACTGGATTTGGTGAGCTAATAATATACTTTTAAATTTAGATTTGAAAGTATATAGTGTTCGTAGATTCCGTAACGGTGGTGGCAAGTTGTTCCAGCATTTAGTGGCGTTATATTTAAAGCTACCCTTAAAACAAGCGGAATGGTGTTTGGGTACGAGGAGTTTGTGTGCATCCCTGGTGTTGTATTTGGTGTTTTGTTCACTCCTCCAGATAAGTTTTTCGAACAGATAGTGAGGCGATTCTGTTTTGACAACACCAAAGAGAAGGGATGCAAAGTGCAATTGCCTGCGGTGCTCCATGTTTAGACATCGCGCATTATTAAGATAGGGCGTGATGTGATCCCTCGGTGGGACATTCCAGCAGAACCGTGCACATGCGTTCTGCACTCGCTGGATTACACGTTTTGTGCGACCTAATAACCGGTGTCCATACACAACATCCATATAATTAAACTTTGATAGAACTAGACTATCACATAATTTGAGTCTGAGACTGGGTTCAATATATTGTCTAATGCGATATAAAACCTTAAGTCTATAGAAACAATTAGCTGCTGTAATGCTAATGTACTTCTCAAATCTCAGATTCTCATCAAAAATGATGCCCAGGTTTCTAACCTCCTCAACACGCTGTATAGGTACCCCGTCTATGCATAAAAATACTGATGGCAGCTTATTTTTTATTATTTTGACAGTAGAGGGGGTTCCGAGTATCATATATTGGGTCTTATTGGGGTTGAGAACAAGGGAGTTATTTTCCGACCATATTCGTATTGAATCCAAATCTGAATTCAGCTTTTCTTCTGCAACTTGCGTCTCATGTGGGCGGAATGAAATATATAACTGTACATCATCTGCATAAATGTGGTACCGACACGATTTTATTCGCGTCACTAT